>JASGAU010362992.1:0-18108 GCA_030220045.1 Australoheros facetus
GAGAGAGAGAGAGAGAGAGAGAGTAAAGAATACAGCATTGGATTCTTTGCCATGAATTGTTGGGGTTTTGTTTGTTTGTTTGTTTTATTTTATTTTTTTCTGGGAGCCATTTCACACTTCCCTGTCAACCATTTCACACTGAATTAGGTCATGAGGGCTCTGAGTTCAGAAGTGGATGCTGTGCTCTTACGCAGCTGAGGACTCTCTTATTAATGCAGTCTGAAGCGACATCTGAACGATTAAATCCGCGCAACATTTGACTTGGAATAGGAGTCAAAATTACAGTGTGCAAAGACAAGTCTGTCCATCTCTGTTTGCCCTTTAAAAAGTCACCTGATTCTTGTGCAAACGCCATTTTCTCAGTCTTTGTTGTGGAAATGAGATGCAAGGTTGGTCATTAGCGGATGATAATGAGGTGAAAGAGACAAACAACCTAAGCCCTGTTGGTTTTTCTAATATTAATAATTAATTTGTGATTAAGTGGCTAATTGGAGTTTAAAGGTCAATGTCATTGAGAATACCATGGATCTTTGGAGACAGGAGGGGGGGTGGGGGTGGCAGAGGGAGACAGTCCAAGAGACTGTTGACAGTAATCCCAGGTGCTCTCCTGTTACTGTGACAGCTCTCCCCCTTCCTGAGCTATCCTCCCCAGGCGACATTGCCTTTGTGTGCTGAGGACAGCAATTCAGTTACACCAGCACCTGGGCATCTGCCCTTTTGCCATTGAGAGTTAGCAAGTTCTCAAGATGGAGTGGCATATCATCAAGATACAGCAGAGGTTAAGGAGAGGTGAGAGGGGGATGGCTATCACACACATAATGTTGTTCTTATTGGAAAAGGAATATACTTGCATTTTGTGTGGTCGAGATTAGAAACTAGACTATATAAATAGTCCATTACCAGTTTGTAGTTTGGTTTGTAGGTGAGCTCAGTGGCGCGAACATGCCTTGAGCAGGTTCTTTCAGATATGCATCCATCCATCCGTCCAATCCATTTCCCCAAGAGCTTATCCAGCTCAGGGTCACAGGTGGTCCATCCCAGCTGACACCGGGCAAGATACAGGATACAGTTTTGACAGGTTGCCAGTCTACTGCAGATCTTCTTGTGTTACATAAAGTCTGAAATAATCTAGGTCCTGGTATTGATTCATCATGCTTATTATTAGTATTATCAAGATGCTAGACATGAAATCAAAAGTTAATTCATTTTCCAGAGTTTGCAGATTTGAAGATGTTTCAACATAAAAGTTTCTGTTCTGGCGACTTGGTAAAATTAAAACACTTAGTAGGGAATGAGATGAGGAAAGGAATAACAATCATCTTTTCATTTTTCTCCTCCTGCCTCCTGCCTCCAGTCTCCGGCCTTGCAGCTTCAGTTTTCTCCCCCTCCACATCTCCGGTGGATCTTGCCTGCTCATTCCTGGCGTTAATGAGACAGGTTACTGTCACAGTCACATCTGAGCTTAGTGCTTGTAATATCTGCCACGTCTGTGTTCTGGCTAATGTTATCTGTGCTCATATGCCTGTTATGTTCAGGCTGACTTTTAAGAATAGTCAGGGTTCAGGTAATTGCAGCGACAAATTAATTCTGCCTTGTGATGCGAATTCACATTGTGGCCTGCAACTGCAGAACCACTTTAAATAAAATAGTCCCACTCTACCCAGTCACAGGATAATTTGGCTAATTGTGGCTAATCTTGAAAGGAACTGAGCTTGAACCTTTATTTTGATTCATCTGCTTTTTAGAATTGGTATATATTTGACTGTTCTTTGAAAGCAGCATAATTTTCTTGTATTAAATATTTCAAGAGTGAATTGATGTGATACAGTCTGGTACAAGATGTTGTCTCATATAATCGCTTGAGGGGGACAAGAGGATTTACTATAGAATCCAAAAAGTAGTTGAATGGAGGAATGTGTGAATATTATTTAAAAGGCAGGACTGAGAGACAGATGGAGTTGTAGTAATTACAGAATATAGGCCAAGGTCTTTTCGACAATCGCACATCTTTTTATATGCAAATCCCTGACAATTGTCTTAGAATGGTCTTAAATTCAGTCATTTACAGCAGCAGAACCATGTTTTGACCTTATTAAGGCTCATAGAAAGGGGATAAGAATGGATTGGAATTACCAGATTCAATTTACCCTCTATTTTTTTCCATATCTGGCTAAATCTGAGTCAAAAATGTCCCGCTGTTTTTGCAGCAACCTTCCTCAAATTGAAATCTATTTCTGGTGCAGAAAGGACCTCTCTTGCGCTCCCTGCTTATGTACTGGAGTCCTTGACATTTGTCCGCTTTCCTTTTCTAACAAATACTGTTCTTCTGAATGGGCCCTCACTCACAGAAATCACTGAAGTCCTTGCATCAAAACACTGGGCATCAAACTCACAATGGAGGTGCAAGGTGCTGTTTTGTGTGGCAGAGATAAGCGTTTTAATTATTCCAGTATTTGGTAAAGAGTATAGAGGACTACCTGGATTCAAATTACATGCTGAGGTGGTTTGTGACACGTGGTGCATGAGGCGACTGTTTGCATTGTGCTGCATTGCAACTCCAGCCTCCTTAACTACTGTTGCTGTGCCCCCCCCCTCTCTTTTTTTTTGGCAGAGGTGTGGCTGGGAGGACTCTACTTTGGGATAGGTGAGGAGAAAGAGTACTCAGGACCTGTGAAATCAGGAGCAGGTTGTTTTACATTCCAATCACCTCGATCCTGCAGGAATTCAGTTGTGCATCTTAATGAAGTGGTTTCCTTTGCACGTGGCACCAGATAAAACCCAGGTGCCTTTCTGTTTAAGATGAAACTGATTGGAAACAAGCTGCTCCCAAAGCATCTTTTTGCTGACCGTCATTTTGAAACATGAAAGGGACACATGTCACAACATTGTGTTCTAAAGCTCGACTGAGGCCGTTTGTATGAAAACACTGTCAGATATGGATTTTCTTGCCTGGGCAGCTCAGTTTTTTTTTTTTTTGATTTTTAATGGTAAGCAAAAGGGGAAAGCTCAGAGCTGTTTTTATGAGGTTTCCACCCATCTGCTGTGGTTGGCAAGGGACCTTGAAGAGAAGGCTGCATCCTGCTTTGCCTGCAGTCAAAAAAAGAGAAAAGAAGCAATAAAAAAACTGTCAGGGTAATAGAAAGTCACTACCATGTATGCTGTGTCTTGTAGATGCTGCTCCCAGTCAAGGCCTCAATCACACACGACTCAATTCCCATGGGAGACCCGAGAACACAGAGATGCCACAGTCTGACAGTGAACACTGCCACTGCTGTGCCCCAACACCCCAGTATAAGATCAGTGTCTAAGCCATGTGTGCACTTCTGACAGCTCCAACTCTTACGAAAACTACAAATCTCTTTATTCCCTCGAAGGCCAAGAGCAGCCTATAGTTTGCCCTCAGCAATCATGCTAATATGTCCCCAGCCCCAACACAGAGACATGCCTGACATGAATGTATTGTTTAGAAATAGAGCGTAATCTAAAGAGTAAATATAGCAGATGTCATCTGCTGCTGGCTCTCCGGTGAAACAATAAACACGCTGGTGGAAAACTGACTTTTTCTACTGCTGAGCTGGGGTTACGTATGATTTATGAACCTCCACTGCAGTAACAATTCTATGTAGGGGGGGATTGATGGTGTTTGGTACTAAAACTCCTCCGGCTGGGACATTAACTTAGCAGATTTGTCCCTGTCTTCACAAGCACTGCCTTGTCAATTATTTAAAAGAGCAAAACAACAGCACAGAAAAGACAGCACTTGGTGTGTGGAGCTCATTTACACATCTCTATTCCCAGAAGTGTGCTCATGCGTTTAGGCCATAATAAGAGCTGGTCTTTCATCCCTATGTGTCTATCTGCTAATTCACACCATTTCCAATGCGAGTCCCTTCATCCCTCAAAGACGAGGATATCAAGGGAAACAAAGAGGTACTGAGGAGAAGGTAAAAAGAAAAAAAAAGTATTATTAAAGACTTGTTTAGTTGCTCACTTCACAGGAGCAGAAAGAGGCAGACGACTTCATTATTGTAACTGAGAGATTCAGGGCCAAAGAGAGGGAGACCGAGCGCAAGGACAGGCATTAAGCTCTGTCAGGGCTCTAATGGAAGAAGCAGGTTTTTTGTGTCACGGCTGCTCTCTCCAATGATGGATGGAGAGGTTAACAGTCACTATGAGTTAGGTAGCCTAGTGCACACATGCTCAGGAGCTATATACCAGACAAATCCCTCTTGAAGCCAGCTAAACTGACACTTCAACTTTTAACCCATTGGGATAATAAACTATAACCTGGCCAGTTTATCCCTGCAGCATTTGTTATGCAGCAAAATGTGCATTGTTTACTCTGCTTACATCACTTTGCATATTTGTTTTAATATTTCTGGGGAATGTCATACATTGACTTTGTGAGACCTCAAAATTAGTAGAAGGTAGGTGTTTATATGCATTGTTATTAAAGCAGATATCTTACCAAATACTTTCACAGGTTGTGTTGTAGAGGGAGAAACAGAAGTTAATAGATTTTATGACATTGTCAAAAAGAACAAAAAAAAAAAAAGTAGAAATAACTGATGAGATGGAGATGGGGTAAATGGAGGGAATAAAAGAGGAAGAGGATGGATAGGAAAGAAAATGGAAAGGGCTGTTAAAATGTCTAGGGGACTTTGTGAGCCTAAGATAGTGTCATTGACATGAAAAACCCATTGACCCCTAAAACTGATGCCCAGTTCCATGGACCAGGACAGATGAGACTATTTTAAAGAAGACATTTATTATAAGCATATGCTTACATACAATGATTGAAGCTTTGCTAAACCAGGTAATAAACATGCATTCAACCTCATACACTGAAACATGCACTTCTGCTGAAAGACACTGACATTGAGATAAAGGCATTAAAGTCATGTCCCATGTCTCATAGTGAGGCATTTTGATGATGACTGATCATGTAAATACAGGCAAAGCTTTTACTTTCCAGACTGAAAATTTCTCTTGAAACACAGTTTAATGTACTTATATTTTCTAAACTCTATAGTCATCCATCCATCTTGTACCGCTTTGGGTCCAAGTCATGGGGGCAGCAGTCTAAGCAGGGACTTCCAGACCTTCCACTCCCCAGCCCCCCTCTTCCACTTAGCCACAAAGATGTTCCCAAGTCGGAGATTAATTTCTCCAGCATGTCCTGGGTTTGCCCTGGGGCCTCCCTCTGGTAGAATATGCCACAACAACCTCACCAAGGAGGCATGCTAGCGAGTCCCTCCTGAATGACCAAGCTCCTCACCTTATCCCTGAGGAAGAGCTCAGCCACCCTTTGGAGGAAACTAATTTCTGCTGCTTGGATCTGCAATCTCACTTAGAGGTAGGAAGTAAAGTACAAATACTAAGTACTACTGTACTTATGTAGAATTTTCAGGTAACTATACTTGAGTATTTATTTTTCTGAGAGTTTTTTCTTTTACACCTGAGATTTGAACACAAATATCTGTACATTTTACTCCTCACATTTTCAAAACGTCATTCCTGTTATGCTTCTTTGACGTATGCTTGAAGTCAAGCACCTGGGGAGCATGCGCAGCTAGTGCATTGTAATGTAAATTCTCCGTGGAGGAGTGGATGCAGAAAGTATAACCGATGCTCTAGGTAAGTGCAGTGTGTCTGCTAGCTGAAGGTAGAGCTGCTGCATTTCCCAGGAAGAAAAAAAGAGTGAGAGATAACTTCACTCAAAGATGGAGAAAAATGGAAGAGAGGCAGGACAAGAGTGGAAGAAGAGAGGTTAAATTTAAAGGTAAGGACTGCTCAGTGACATTTTTTAATCACATTTTGGATCTGTATATGAAGTGAAGGTATTTTTTCATATCCTGCAAAACAAACTGAGGTATACCAACTTTGTGTTATTCAAAGGTTGCATGAAAATACTCGGCAGTTTAGTGCAGGATAAACAGGTCAGCTTTCTGTACTGTTCTGTACAGTAAAGCAGAGTGTTGGACTGGTACAAAGCAGCTGTGGTGTTTAAGGTCAGAGTTAGGTACGTCAAGGGCAGATAAATTTGAATTTAAGCTGATAATGCTTAGATTCATTCACTGAATTCCACCTTTATATCAACTTTATACTGTCTAGTATAAACACAGTATAAAGAGTATACTGTCAGTGTGGGGGATGGAACTCAGCCAAGACAGCTTGTGAAACATTGGCTTACAGTATATCTTGTTGAATTCAGTTGTGTAAATCCACAAAGAGCAGTAAACCTCAGAGCAGCAGTAGCAGCACAGGTCAGCTGATCACAGCCTGTACACAAAGAAAATTTACTGGGCTCACAGTAGAAATTATTGTGAGTTGTGATTTTTTTTTCCTACACTGAGCCACTACAACTGATCTTAGGGTTCCCCCACCTTTAACCCTTGACTGTTTTTAGCATTTTTCTGTTTAGGTGTGGAGGCAACATCACCCTCTACAATGAAGGCAACAGAAAATAGAGCTATTTTTTAATTTCTCTTTTTTCTCTTTTGTGTTTTAAATGCAGTAATTGTTCAAGGTGAACATAATCTAACTAATGAGACAAGGAGGAAGCAAAAATGAACACAGTGCGCACGAGACGCAAGAATAATAAAAATAAAACAGGAACTGACAAACACTGACACCAAAGTCTAAGACACATGAACTTGATACAGAGACAGATAATAAACAAACATGGAGACAAGATGTGACAGAATAGGATGGGATTACAAAAGGGGAAACCAGTCAAGCACTGAGACTGGACATAGAGAGACCTGACGCACACGGGGACACGACTGGGAAAACAGAAAGGGACCACAAGAACCTTGAAACTCCTGCACATAACCTAAAACATATTTACAAGAACACAGAAAATCATAAGTAAGAAAAACTCTTAACTGAGGACAAAGAATAAACTCAAAACACTGGGTCAAAGACCCAGGACCATGACACTTCAACTTTTACCACAGTTTTTTTAATACAATTGTCTGTACTTCTACTTAAGTAAAGAATGTCTTTACTTTCGCCGCCTCTGATTGCATTACCCACTTCTCGTGGCCATAGGTGAGGTGAGGGTAGGCGCATCGACTAACTGGTAAATCGACCACTTTGCTTTCGTGCTCGGCTTTCTCTTTAGGACAACAGATCAGTACAAAGTCTGAATCTGTCTGTCCATCTCCATCTGGACAGCAGCAGTAACTTCATTTAGAACTATAAATAATTGACATCACATACTCTTAGAGGAGGACCAAAGGCAACTATCTACTTTGGATACTACTGTCAGGCAAAGTGTTTAAATAATTTTTTTCTTGGTGTAAACCAGTATATTTTTTAAAATATTCAACACTTTGCTGCATACTTGATGCATTAAGTACAGGCACCCTACTAAATTCATTGCTATCATGCACAAACTTCAGGTAGCATCACATGACTGTTAGGTAACCATAAACAGTGGCAAGATGTTTGTAGATTGAAATTAGATACTTTTAGGTAGGTAGCTTTGAGCCTCTAAAGGAAAATTAGTTTTTGATTTCTTAAGGATCAAACAACATAAAAAATATTTTCTAATCATCCTCATTTTCCAAAGTTTTATTTTTCTAAAAGTAAATTTGCTACTTTCATGTTTGCAAAAAAATAAGTTTATATAACTTCACTAAATAAATAATACACTGAAAGTCATTGAAACTTATAAAATGCACTCCCAGTTGAATGTTTTCATTCAAGTCAGTTTTTATATGTTTTGTTTTATTTTAATTTCTTCACCTACCTACACACACACGCACACACGTACATGCGCGCGCGCACACACACATATACACACACACACACACACATATATTTATCTCACCCAAATGAACTCTCTTAATTTGTTTCCTCTGATTAACCCCTGTCATCCTCCAGATGTTGCCTGACCCATAATGATGTAACTATCTATTGATCTTGAAACTCATTCTTAGCATTTATGCACACAGTGCATCTACAGCCAAAACCACTCCAGTTAACAAGAGTAAAGGTGCTTAACATACTTTAAGTCCTGTTCTGTCTTTGTCTCTCCTCTTGCGGGTCTTTCATTATTTCTTTTGTTGGCATACTGCATGCACCATTCTTTTTGGTAGTCAACATAAGCTGGCAAGTATCTAATGCGCCTGTGTTTTAGGCAGTGTTATTCTACAGCTCTTTCTGCATTTTGCCTTCTTTGGTATTCAGATTCATTCCCTGCAGAGAACTTTGCAGAGAACTGTTAGTAAAATAGCATCCACTAAAAGAAAAATTACATTACTTACTACTATTTTTTTCTACAGCTGCAACAATATGTTCTTTACAATAGTAATTAATGTTTTAGGAAAGTAAATGATGATGTGTGTGTGTGATGGGGGGAGGGAGAGGGAGAGGGAGAGGGAGAGGGAGAGGGAGGGGGGTTTAAAAGGGAGAAAGATTACTTGTCAGTAGCCCCTCCCCTTTTTAGAAGGTGAGCATTTCATCAAAACTATGTTTATTTCCAGATTTCACACCTTGTTTATGATGTTAATATCATCCTTGTCCCAAAGTCTCCATGCAGTACAAGCTACATAATGTGGCAGAGTGAAGGAAAGCCTACATCCCAATCTGTCAGCGCCCCTCACAGCAGGCCCTGCAATACACACACACACACACACACACACACACACACACACAGAGTACTGGTTTGCATCTGTCTGTTAGAATGCATACATTTATTTGGTTTCTCATCGGTGTATGGTGCCCCAGCTTATGAAACCATGAGGTGATGGCACTATTATCCTGTTGATCGGAATAGCTCTTGGCACTGTGTGGGAACAGTTGAGCAATTGGGCTGCAGGTGCACACACACACATGCACGCACATGCATATGTACACTCTCTGCCTCGCTCTCTCTGTTGGAGTTTCACACTACTGTTGTTACATCCGTATATGTATGAGCCCTCTTCAGCTCTCTTCCTCCCACCTAGCAGGTGCAAGCACTTCTATAGAACTAAACAGCTCATTTTTTTCTCTCTCTATACACTACTCATCTACTCATCGTGGGCCACATAGTCCTTTTGAAGAATGTGATGTTATCATGCCTGTGGGAAACCAAACAGTTTGTACTATAAAGTTCTGTTTTAGTGTTTGCTGACAACTGTTGTGCCAAATTAAGTGTTAAAGCTGCAAAAGCATAATTTATTTTTTTGTTTTTGTTCAAGTTTTTGTATTACGTTTGACTCAAATTGCTGTTTGTATTGTTTGCTGGGTTGTTGAAGACCCAACAGCTGTACAGAATTTTGCTTGGCACTGTTTTCAGTACAGATTTACTAGAAAATCCAACAAGAACATAATCTTTTAAATGGAAATGTGCTGACTGAGATTATTTTGTTGTGGCAAGTTCTCATTAGCATTCTGCCATGTGACTCTAGTTTGTGACATTACAGACAATATTGCATATTTGCAGAAATGATATGATTGAACCCCAAAGGTTGAGAGTTTGCTATATGTGGCTTCACAAATGAAAAAAGCTGAAGTTTACATGGCAGAGATCATGTACTGTAAGCTGTGCAGTATATGGTAGTATATTAATATGTATATAAGTTTAAAATAACATACACTATTCTTGCTTCTTTCAAATTCATTTTCACCCTGTGTCTGATGTAAAACAAAACAACATTTTCAATGCTTGAAAAATTAAAATATGTGAGATCAAGCTGTTTGCTGATTAAAAACATAACTTGAACATAAAACTAAGTTTTTTCAGACTAATTTCGCAATTCACACCTCAGAACATGTAATTCTATAATGAATGTTAGACTTATGATTACAGCAATTGTTGCAACTTCAGATCGAAGTAAGTAATGGACTTGTTCTATCCTTGTTTGTGCAAATTAGTCTCCTGTCTTGAGCAGCAACAAGTACGCAACATCTGTCTGGGTTGGTGATGATTCATTGCTGGGTCGCTCCCTCGTTCTGCAGTCAGCTCAGTCCCGCTGTGTGTATTCGCTTCCTCTTCTTTGGCGTATGATTAATAAGACACGTCTAAGAAGTGTGCTTGCGTGTTAGCATTTGTGTTTAGACTTATGCTGGGCAAAGAAAGTGTTGTTCCCCGAAGAGTATGTCTGAACATAAAGGCCGTGACCTCTCAGCACCAGCTCTGTGACCCCCACAGTTCGGCATGCTCAGCCCCTGCAGCCCTGTAAACACTCACAGATCCTGCTTATCTCCAGTCACAACAGTAAACAAGGCATTGTTGAAAGAAGATAGAAGCATTAGCAACGAGGCGAGGTGTTATCTTTTTATTTATTTTTTGTCTGATCCATGAGGGAAACTGTTAGGGATGCGTAAGGACAGAATAAACACATAACAGAGGTCACAGAAATCTATTTTATCGTGTTTAGACACAAACATTGTTACAAGAGGTATGTCTGGAAGCATCCGGAAATTTGGGTTCTTTCTTTTATATAATAGAATATATTGTAGTCTCATACGCAGAGAGAGCTTTCAACAGGTTGCAATTACAACCTCATCCAGATAGTCAGCCATAAAAAAGGCAGGACAACAGACAGACTAAGTGGTGGTATTTCAAACAGGACAGCATCAACACAAATGATCAGATCTCACCGCAGCACTTCCTCTTTCCTTCTGGCAGGGACTGTGTGTGCGGCCTCAAAATGAATAATTAATGTAAACTGGAATTGTTAGCAAGAGTGGCAAAATCACAAGGGCCCCAACTAATTGGCAAGTGTTTTTTTCTACTCTCTACCTTCTTGCCAGTGGTAAGAAATTAAGAATACTGGGACAGAATGAGATGTTGTTTGGGCCAGGTTCGAGTGAAGTAGAAAAATCAAAGGGCCTGATTCCTTTCACACAAACTTCAGTTAGAATCTGACTTTGTGCTACATGCAAAGTTTTGTCTGAGAAATTGTAACAGTGATAGGAAAAATGGAATAACTGAACCACGATGACTGTGTATGCTATTAGCTTGTATCTAAAATGTGTCATTTTGTGCAGACAGAACATAGTGCATCACCCACCTAATTCCTGTCCATAATTGTATAAAAATTAAAACATCATGGGATTGTTGCCAAAGGTCTATCAAGCCAAGACCAAAAATAGAGCTAAAAGATATTTCAATACACTGACATACTATAGCATAACCCTAAAACAGTCATTCAGACAAACAGTATGTCCAGACTGGGAGTTATTACACCGAGAGTGTTGTTAGATTCGTTTTCTCCCTGTCATTTCTTTGGCTTCTTTGCTTGCTGCAGAATTTCTTCTCCTCTGTTCATCCTGAATTATTAAAAGGTGTTGTGATTCCCAGTATGATTGTGAATCTGGGGCTGCAGCTCTCAACTGCGCAGTCACATTTGCTTGTTTTTCTCACTCCTCACAGTGCTTTCCCTGTCTTTCCTCATGCTTTCTCACTTGGTTCACGAGCCAGAGCATGATGATGCAGTCTCTACACCCCAAATCTCACCTTGAAGGGCAAGAAGGGGGAGGGGGAGGGATTTTTAGATGATGAACACTCTGAAAGTCGTGTCAGCCCTCATCTACAGGGCAAGTGTTTTTCATCTGGATCTGTATTCAGGTCAGGGTGCTTTTCACGGGGTAGCGGAAAAGGAGGGAGGGATATTTTTCTTTCCCATCATGCACCAGCAGTAGGACCCAAATTGGCACAGGGGGTTGGACAGTTTCTCCAGGGATAAGCATGCTGTCTCTTGCCTGATTCCCTCTGAGGAAAATCTGCCAGGGACATCCATTCACAGTAGCACACATGTTTGTTGCCTCATCAAACCTAACCAAAAACCCAAGAGACTAACACATTCGTCCTCCCACAGTTGACCTGTCACCATAGCCAGTGACCCCACCTCTTCTGGTTTTTTTTCATGCTCCCTCAGATTCCAGTAGCTACCAGACTTGATGTGCCAGTGACTCTCTGGCACTGAGAAAACCGCAGTAGTTGCCCTGTGAAAAGGTTATGAAAACAGCTGCTGGCAGATGAAAAATTCATGCAGTGTTACCATATATTTGAGTGTCCCTGCCTCATTGTCTTCCTCTGTCTCATTCTCCTTCTCTCTTTCTGGATGATGCACAGATGACACACCAGTCAGTACTGCACATGGGTCTGTGGCTCCTTTGTCTCTGATCTGTGGGAGAATATTAATGTAATGTGTGCTGTCTGAGATGGATCAAACTATTCAGTAAAAAAGAGGGATCTTTATCTGAGTCCACAAGCAGTGGGTTGTAGGGATTTTAATGTGGCACAGCCTGGATGTACACTCTAATAGGCCAGTGTGGAAAACATGAGAGGGATCCTTAGAGAGCAAGTTAGAGGAAGATATGGAGTGAGAGAGATGTGGATGGCTAAAGGAGTTCATTCTATTGCTGAAAGCACTCCTAGCTTGCTGAGTAACTGATTTTTTTTCTTGTATTGACATGCTGTGTTGCTTCCAGAGTACATGTATGCATCTCCTCAGAAATTGTTATCTTGAGGCACATAGCAGGCGTGCACTGTAATGGATGTTCACCATTTAATGAGCTCAAGATGTATCTGGGAAGAACACAGAATAGCCACATAAAGCTCAAACAGCTTTGTAATGCTGTGTGAAATAACCATCTAAAGCTGATTAATTGCTTAATTAAAATACTCAGCAAGCCCATGAGTATTAGATTGCAAAGTTTTGTAACATACCAAAATCATTATATTGTACGATTCCATAAGGCTGACATGGGTTAAGATCCTCTACAAGCAGATGCTTTAACTTCAATTTTATGCGGCTTTCTTCATGAAAATCCTGTCTCAGTCCTTGGAAATAAGATTTCTTAGACAAAAGAAATAAGATTTCTTGAAGAGAGTTTTGACCAACCACAAAAGTTCAGGATAACAGCTTAGGCCATCCTGCAAAGAAAAACAACAACAGCAGTCATTTGGGGCACTGTCCCAAACTGCCATTTGTAGTCCTGAAGTAGTAAAGACAGAAGTCAAGTGACAAACAAAGGAAAGAAGACTATATTATGGGAGACCATAATAAAGTCTGTTTCTTGTTTGAGTTACAATATCCAGTTTGCTTCAGGCTTCAGGATTTCATTCAAGAAAACACACAAGTTTTGTGAATATGTTTGATTTATGCTCTGTTTGCCCTAAAGAAGGAGACTGAAAAGAAAAAGTTCATTGAAAAGAAATGTTCATTAAAATGCACCAATTAAATCTTGTTGCCACATGTAACTTTAACGCAGTATAATATTGAGCCATCCATCCACTTATCCTGTTCAGGGTCGCGGGGGGGTTGGAGCCTATCCCAGCTGACATAGGGCAGGAGGCAGGGCACGCCCTGGACGGGTCGCCAGCCTACACAGGGCCAACACAGAGAGACAGACACCATCCCTCACACCTATGGGCAATTTAGAGTTTACAAATAACCTAACCCCAGTAAGTGCATGTCTTTGGACTGCAGGAGGAAACCGGAGTACCCAGAGAAAACCCACGCAGACACGGGGAGAACATGCAAACTCCACGGAGAGAGGGAGGGAGAGAGGGAGGGAGGGAGGGAGAGAGGGAGGGAGGGAGGGGCCTGGGCCAAGGTGGAATCAATAATTCCATAATTCCTATAATTTTGAAATTAAGTTCAATTCCATTCAATTTTATTATATATATAACAAATCACAACAGTCACCTCAAGGTAAAGACCCTACAATAAGTACAGAGAAAACCCAACGATCAAAACAACCACCTATGAGCAAGCGCTTGGCGACAGTGGAAAGGAAAAACTCTCCTTTAATAGGAAGAAACCTCCAGCAGATCCAGGCTCAGGGAGGGGCAGCAGCAACCGGTTGGTGGTGAGATGAGGGGAGACAGGACGGAAGACATGCTGTGGAAGAGAGTCAGAGATTAAGTTGTGAACAGGTCTAAGACTTTTGACCCATGTGATTAAATTCCATTCATCCATCCATTTATCCATCCATCCATCCATCCATCCATCCATCCATCCATCCATCCATCCGTCCATCTCTTAACTGCTTATCCAATTCAGGGTTGCAGGGAGGGCTGGAGCCTATCCCAGCTGTCAGCGTAAAAGGTGGGATACAACCTGGACAGGTGACCAGTCAATCACAGCTCCATTTATCTATCCTTAACCACTTGGGGTAAATATTTAAGAAAAACGTATGAATGGATGGATGGATTTTGACTGCATAGGTTCAGTATGTTACAGTACACATTATGCTTTCAGTGCTCCAAGTAGTGTCATTACATCCATCCCATATATAATATAAATCACATTTGCTTGTTCAAGTGCTCAGTATTAAAGATATTTTACAAAAACACAGAGGGGATAAATTTAACATTAAAGACCGTGGGGATTATTAATAGTGGTTTAATGAGGCAGCGGGTGGATATTGTGGGACTTTGTAGCCCAGAGTGTCGCAGAGTGGAGTTCTTTTTTTCCAATCAATGTATGGTAATGAGGGAGAAACAGAGTTTGTCTAGAAGAAGTATTGGAAAATGAGTACCAGGTTGCAAGTTGTTAAGGCTGCTACAGTAAAGAATTGGCAACATAATGATAATGATTGTAAAAGACCATTGAAAGACTGAAGCTCCTTGTAGTATACACCTGTGGTTTTGCTTATAATGAAGTAGCAGGAGACTGGGCGATAGAATAAGACAAAGGACAGTGTTTTTAGCTGTGATATGTCATTAAGCATTTCATTCTTGCTCTGTGAATTGCCTGTGGCTTAACTATTTTGAGCGATAATCAACAGGCTTCTCAGACACAGCCATGCATTTACTGTAGTCTTTCATAGCAATATTAGATAGGCTCTATCCTCGCTAGCTGCCAAAGGCATATTAATGTGAATACATTCAGTCTGTGTGCATATAATCACACCCCGGGAGGAGCAGAGGCTACTGAGATAGATCATCAGAGGACCAGCTAAATCAGAGCTCTGCAATGAAATCCAGTGGTCTCTCCTCCCTAGAGCGTGCCTCCAGGCCTGGATGTGTCCACACCGAGAGAATCTGTGATCAGCTTCAGTTCAGAAAAGACCACTATACAGATCATGTGGTAGTTGGGGTGGAGGCAATTTCAGATGGATGTGGTATAAAAGTGGTGTGGAGTACAAAAGTTAATGTCCAAAACCTCTCATGTTTTGGTGCGTAACGTTTTTTTTCTTAATGGTTATTATTCAGGCTTCTCTCCATTGATCACCACTCTTGTCTGAAGTTAGCTCCCTCTTCTCCACCTACCACCAAACCCCTCCACCCTCCCCTTTTCTTGTCTCTCACACTATCATCCACTGCACTTTGCAGAGTGGAGAAAACCTTTGTTTTGACAGTTATGATAACTGACTAAATGTCATATGTCTGGCAGAAGGGATTCTGTGTAGCATTGAAATTTATTGCACTTAGTTTCATTCTTCCTCCTATGCTAGGTTGTTGTGTATATATATTGGCTAGCGTTTTGTGTGCTTGTCCCTTAATGTTTGCCGGCATTTGTGTCGCATAGAGAATACATGAACAATAATTTTGATGTTTCCATGTTTGAAGCTCAATTACACATGGTGTCTTTTTTAGAAAGATAAATGGGGACTCTGTGCTGTGACTTCTGCCTGCACTGTTGCTGCACTTATTTCCACTGTTTATTCACACGCAAGTGTAAGCTCCCCTACAAAATAAAGCAATCAAAAGCGAGTGTCAAAAAGCCACATTTAATATAAGCATAATAGCTGTTTAAAATTCACGCTCTTTGATGTGTCATGAGAGACAAGTTTAATAGAAAAGGACAGAGGTAGAATAAATTATTAACTTGTGTAGAATTCCCGGCATATAAACACGCACTCTCTGTTACTATAAACATAGCCGGCCTTGTCAGTCATCAGGTTTTGAGGAAGCAGTGGAGAACTGTATCTGCTGACAGTAGTGTAGAGGTGGTATATGTAATGTATGTTGGGAACAGCCTCAGCCTTTTTAAAATACTGAATTAATTATCTTATAGTACCTAAATATGGGATGATGGAAGGCATCTTTTAGCAAAATCAGCTTTGGATTATTGCTCCTGATGTCTTTTCTGCTCAGGCTTACAAGGCTGGAGGACATATAGTAGTTAGATTGAGCTGTTCTTTTTACTGGCATCCAAAAGACTCCTCAGGTGTGTTTATGGCATTCTATGGTGTCCAGAAATTCAGACAAAAAACATTTAGCATTGCAAATTGCTGTCTCAAGTTCTATTTTAATTCACTGAAAATGTTCTGACACTGTTTGGTTATATTTTATGGCTATTAATCCAAGACCACATAATGAGCTTGCATCAAGGGACACTGCAGAAAATGAAGAACAAGTGATCCTTGATGAGTTTACCCCCATGCACGTACCCCGGTGCACGCTTTCTTTTCTTATTTGTGAAGACACTGCATATTGCTGAATGAGGTGTCTCATTGTCATTTTTTTTTCCAAGAGTTTTTACAAATTGGCAGTTGACCTCCTCGCTTTCCCGATTTCAAGAGCTGCTAGGCAATTACTGAAAGTTTAAGGGATACTGAGGTTCTCACCGTTTAATAGGTATAATTTTGTTGTTAACCATGACTAACTCTTGCCCCGAGATAAATGTTTAACACTGCATTGCCTCTCAAAATATGGGACTGAGCAGGTTTCCAAATACAATTTTTTTGAAAATGCTATTTTCATGCCGATTTAGACAAAGTATTAAAGCGAGTCCCTTTGAGGTATAAACGGTCCCCACAATGTAATATGAGCAAAGCCAAACACATTTTATCGGTTTCATCTGACAACTTTACATGTTCCGTTCCCTGTAGAAATCCTCTCTCTAGGTTACTCGCAGGTAGATGGAAGAATTCATAGAGGTGCCATCATATTATCAGTGTGCAAAAAAACACTTCTATTTTTGAATCTGGCAGCACCTCCTGTATTTAAAATGCGCCTCCTCACAAAACAGATAAAAAGAGAGATGCTGCAAAACCAGATGATAGGTAACATTTCTCCAGAGAGGGAAATCAAGCATAACCGTCATTTTCAGTCTTGCACTGGGTTGGGATATTAAAAACTTTTAGCCCTGTAAGATGAGTTGGGACTCTTTTTTTTTGACTGTGCAGGAATAAAGCTATGAGGTTTTTTCTTTCAATGACTCACCAAGGGTCAAAGTTGAATCAGCATTTTTGTGTTTTACTGTGACAAAAGTGGTTAATTACACCTCCTAACGTTCTCCCTGAATTCAGAGTTTGACCTAACAAATGACAATGTAACACTTGAGGACTGTGTGACACCATTACCCGACTGCAAGAAAGCCTATGGCTGCAAAATGGAGAAGGAGGCATGAATGTGGCTAGTTTGTGAGAGACACTAGAATAATGTGGCCTGAAGCTGCAGCCTCCTCGGATGGACTGGTCAGTTGTCTCTATTGCGTTATATGTGAGATCAGGTTCCCCTTCACAGCTGATGATATGACACTGGAGGACTACACAGGAATAAGAAGGAAGTCTGATGAATGAAGAAACTCTGGCACTGGTCTGTTACCATGACAACAACCATCAAGAGCACCGTCAGTTGTGTGTGTGCAAGGTGAAATACAGTAACTTAATGGCTTTGTGTCTCCAAATTGTTTATCTGACAGCACGTAGGGCGGCACGTTATGGGATCGTGTTGCTAGAGCATTATAATTTCCCTAATGTCTTTTAGTGCAGCACAGCACGTGTCATACCTTGAAAACAGCAGAAGCAACCACAGCCAGCCCCAAAATATGCAACCGAGGGCTCAAACGCTAACAAAATTGCTTGAGCTGGCCAAAAACACTTGATTTCATGATGTCAGTGGATTATTTTAGCACTCTGTGTCTAGACAGCTAATGTAAGTTATGTTAAACTACTGTGTCTACCAAAGCTTGCAAACATACTAATGTCGTCCACATAACAATTTGCACACTGTTAAAATCTTTTACCTTAACTTACAGAGTAATAGAAGCCTCTGTGTTTGTATGTACTTGTGTCAGTTTTTTTTGTTGGTGTGTCAGCTTATAAAAACTTAGTTCTGGATTCTTTATCCTGTTGGTTGCACATCCCACCCTATAGCAGCTTTTAGGCATTTTTCCCAGCTCAAGAAGACACGTTCACACAATACAAACC
>JASGAU010362997.1:1483-20535 GCA_030220045.1 Australoheros facetus
CACGCGCAGGTTAGAAAGCCAGGATTCTCAGCCAATCAGCAGGAAGCTGATTTTACTAGCAGCAGCCATTTTGGCTCAGTACTCCACCTTTCTTCAGATGTTTCCTGCTTCAACTCTTAAACTGAATCTCCGCTTTATCTCCAGCTTTTGATCAATTATCGCTTTCCAACAGATTTGGAAGAATCTCGAAGTTTTTATGTTATCGCTTTAACGTCCACCTGCAGCGCCCCCTGCTGGGCGGACTCTGCTGCTCTCCAGCTTAGAACCAACTTCTAAATGAAATACGTGAAATGAACGTCTGTAAATGATGGCTTTCCATTCCCTTCTGTTTTTGGACTATAAAATCACTTTCTCTCATTTTTAATACAGAAATGTAACATTTTTCAGATTTCTCTGCACTTTGGTAAAAGATCAAAGCCTGTCCGAATGACTCGTTATCAATCAACATGATTAATAAATATTAGAGGTGGAAATTCTCTAAACCACGGTTCAGTTTGTACAATGGTTTTTCTCTCTGATGGAATTAATAACAATAAAAATCTCTCATAACCAGCAAACTCTAAACTCCATTATTGTGTCTGGTTTATAACTGATGGTCAAAAGTTTGGAGACACTCACCCATACAAATTAATGTGTGAGTGTCTCCAAACCTTTGGCTTATTTAAAACCCAAAACTTATGGATATTTTAGTAAACAAGTAAACAATTTTAAGATTTGTTCCACTGCAGAAAGTTTGTGGTCACAAGAACGTATTTGGACAGAAACTGTTCTTTATCCTATAAACTGAATAAAACTTTAATCCAGCGTCTGACTCGCTTCAAATGTACTTAAAGTTACTGAGTAGGCTTGTTTATGAGCCCAGCTGTTGATTTATAGATGAATTTGGGATATTTTTAATTATAAAAATGCTCCCTGTCATAAATCTGTCAGTCCACTTCTCCTACAAATAAAGATTTTTAGAGGAAATGTTCCAATGTGTGGAAAATAAAAACATTATACGACTGATTTTATTGTAATTTGTTGGTAATTATGCCATAATTAGACATTTTATTTGGACACAGAGTTTTCAGTAATCTAAATATTTTGAGTGTTTCTAAGTATTTAAAATCTTCCACATTTCTAAACTTGATATTTGTTGTTTTTCAAAGTATTACGACATCATCACTTAATTTATATTTTAGCGCTAAAATGACATAAACACACTAATTGTTAAAATCTTTTTTCTAGCATTATTGAAACAGAAACATTTTGTAATAATTAACAAAGATTATCTAACTAAATGAATACATTAATTACTTTTAAACAATCACAGAAGATGAAATTGTGATATACTGTTTGTTTAATGATTTCAGTTAAAGCGATTTAACTTCAACAAATACAGTATGATCTGATTTTTGGGTCTTTCCAAATCAAACTGCTGGTATTTTTAATATAAAAACATTACTTACTGCTAAGGGAAGCAGAACAGTATACATATACAAAAACAAATCTTAGTATAATTATTGGCGTCACAGCTGAGATGGTGGAAATATTGAATAATTAACTTTGTTAACGCTGTGTGGTCTCAGTGTTCGTTTTGTGATGTAACACTTTGCAGTTAATTGTTTTTTGTTTTGTTTTTTAATTTTGGCAATCAGGGGACAAAAAAAAAAAAAATCATAAAAACACAAATGAAAAAAACATTCACATTTTTTCCCAAAACAGTCCAAATCACAGGGTTCGGGTTAATGAATCCCTGCAACATAACTGGACGCAGTTCCTTCACAATGTAACCACATCGCTTTGAGACGACGAGCCAATCACAGTCACCTGGACACTTTTGGTTACTTCCCCACACCCCCTGGACTTTTTAGGGGAACGTAACATCTTCGCAGCCTGCGGTGACTGTGATTGGCTCGCCGTGCCGTCACTTCCTCGTACGCATGTCTGGACTCTTCTTGTTCTTCCACTTGATTTGAGTCAATTCGTGGAAGAATTTGAAGAAAGTCCACCATCAAAACACTAGTTGGTGTTTAAGCAGAGCAGTGCAGACACGCCACACATGAGTTTGAAGGTAGGTGGCGCTGTGGGCCACTTTCTTTCTGCCACTGAGACCTCACAGGGTTACGTGGAAAAAAAATTGGAGCTTTTGTGATGACATCGATGGTTTAATGAGGTGGTTCTGAAACCGTGGGGACCTTTATTTAACCCCTTAACTGGCAGCAAAAAATCACCTGAAAAAAACTACATAACACCCTCTAGTTATTATTGGCTCTGAACAACCCATTTCATAGCCTATTAACTGACGTAGCTTTGTCAGGTGATTTAGTGCAGCTAGTTACATGATTGGCCAAATGAAATAAAATAAAAATGGGAGGGTCTAGCCTGCCATATAAAGGGGACTACAAACGGCCCGTCACCGGGCCCTGGCCAGTTAAGGGGTTAAGGAACTGTCTGCTTTGATCTGCTTTATTGTAAATAAAAATCACTGGTTTAACTGAACGAGCAGAAGAACTGGCGCCACCTGCTGTTGAGCCCAACTTACATCCGATTGGTTCAAACAAGGCAGAACTGATGATTTCTTGTTTCTGATTGGCTGAGAAGTCCTATGATGGGTGATTGACCTCATGTCAGGGAGTACAGTGGGATTCCCGGCGGGGAGCTAAGGTCGCTGATCTGCTTCCAACCTGATTCACGGATTCATTCTCTGTACAGTAGACTACAGTTCATTATAATATATACTACACATGGTACAGAATACCTGACTCGTGTGATATTCACTCAGTGTAAACAGCCACACTGCAGGACTCTGATCTGCAGGTCAAACATTAAAAAGCGTTTTTTTGGTCCAGTTCAGTTTTATCCTCTCAGAGTAGCTCGTCGATAAAAGCTAAGGAAGTAACGATCATCTGAACTGGGATCTCGTTGGTGGTGGGATTAGTTAGTCCGAGGCTTGCACGAGTCAGGACTGAGGAGCATCACTGGAGCCCAGACTGAGCTTCAGCACATGATGTAAAAACAGGTCCAGGGTTTCACGATAACCTCCAGATTTAACCTCGCAGCTGCTCATAAAACTGTATATTTCTGTGTGGTTGGGATATTTTTAATCATTATAATGTTGTTAATTCACTTCTTCCACCTGTCAGTGTTTTACAGGGAAAAGGAATCAGGCTCCGTATTCTCCAAAGTCCAATTTGGTGGATTTTTTTTTTCTTCTTTTGTAAAATTGGTGAATGTTTTGAATTAAAAACTTTGTTTTTGTTGAGCATCATTTGGGCTGCAGCAGCTCCTCCTTTTGATTTTATATTGTTTAACACAATTAGTCTGCACACAGTAAGTTCAGCCTTTTTTCACAGAAACCTTTTGAGAACCAAAAAAATCTTTAAATTGAGTGAATGAAGCCGTATTTAATAAAAGCTGGTTAAAATATTTGAGTCACGGTGAGTTTAAAAAACTTCTTGTTTGGGGGTTTTTGGCAGTAATTTCTTTGTTTTATTTGTCACATTCTTCTCGCAGATTAAATCATCGGTCTCTGGTGTGAACAGCCAAAAACAGAAAGTACGACTCTGATTTCTGCAGAAACAGGAAGAACTACAGAAAGCCGACTCGGTCTCCGCTCGGCAGGCGATCTCATTTCAGGATCTTTACTTTTATTTACGTAGAACTGAAGTTAAGACTAACACAAACACACTAGCCCCTGAATAAAAGATATAATTAATTTATTCAATGATTAAATGTATTTACATCTGATTTCTTGATTGAAAAATGAAACCTGGTTTAGCTGAAGCTCCCAGCTCAGTGTAGCTGTTTACAGGGTCTGAATATGACATTCGGATAAGACTTCATAGACTACAGTCTACCAAAATATTACTTTTTTTAAATAAACTTTATTGTCTACTTTATATTTTACACTACAGCTACATTATTCTACCATAATATATATTATACAGACCATATAGTCTACTGTAATGTGCTGTAAATAGTCTGTACATTCTATATTTGTCCATAAAAGCACATCAACATCAAGTTGTACAACTTTGGAAACCAAGACTGCAGCTCGGCAGGTTGTTCAGGTACTGAAGTGGCATAAAAACGAGAGCGATGCAGACGATCTGCTGTGGGAACAGGCACTGAAGCTTTTGATTGTGCTTTAGAGGGGGGGGGGTCNCAACGTCTTCTTTTTGACCAAATTAAATTATTCAGGAAAGACGGAGTCGCTGTGATGTGGGAAAAATGTCTGAACCAAAGTTAAGGTTTCTGGTACGTTCAGCTTCACGATGTAAATCTGAAGGATAAAAGTGGGAGAAATCCGCCTTCCAGCAGCTCACAGGCTGCATTTTTGTTTTTTTTGTGCAACTGTAGAAAGACGATGAAAAAAATGAGGCTGTTAGAGTTGCATTCGTGATTGTTCTCTGTTTTAGTGCATTAGCTAAAACGGCACAGCACTGAAATCAGCTGGAAGGGGTGTTTTTACACTTCCATCGGAGCTCACAGTTTCCCCGTTTCAAGGCTTTGGGCCAAGTTAGGATAAACACTGTGGACAGGTCTGCTTTCTCAGCGTGACAGATTATAATGCTCTCATTATGAGCACTATGGTAAAATATTGAACCTCTCCTTATTTTGTTCTCACGTGTATGATGCTGTGATGTTGAATGTGCATATATAAACCCATAATGATGCAAATGCATGTAAAAATAATCCCTGTGAGCCGAACGGGCCTCAGGCTGCTCTGAATACTGTTTCCAGCTGTTTTCTATGATTATCTGTTAACGTCAGTGAGAGCTGACAGCTCACAAGCACTGGGTGCTGCCCCTCAGCAGGCTTCCAGAAGTTAGCCAATCAGAGGAAAGTGGGCTGTCAAAGAAAGAGCCTGGAGCTAAATCGACTCGATTCAGACAGGATGAACTGAGGGGCTGTATAAAGAGCCAGCAGAAGATAAATGAGGATTATTTTCAACTTTGACCTCTGCAAAACTACTCTAGTCTAGTGCCAGTATAAAAATATAAAAGTCCCCTTTAAAGGTGCGTTCACAACAAACGTGAGGCAAAGCTTTCACACAGTACGCATACATTCAAAGTGTGCAATAATTGGGCCAAAGAGAGACGAATCTACATCAGCTGATCTGCCGCTGATGTCACTGACGATCAGAAATGAGGGAGGAGCTTATTGCTGCTGTTTGAGGGCAGCAGGAGCTGAAAGGTTGAACCTCACTTTTAGAAACAGAGAGGAAAGAAGAAGTCTGGAGAAAAAAGTCATGAAAGAATTTGATGGGTAACTTGTTTCTGCCTGTGGGGTGGACGTGGCCTCCTCCTGTTGGCTGCTGGGGGGTGTGTGTGTGTGTGTGTGTGTGTGAAAATTTGCTTTGCGTTTGGTGTGAACGGCACATCAGGATAAAGTGCATCAGCCAGTGATTCCACAACCTTAGAGCTTCCTCGGAGATTGGACGACACATCTGCCTACATTCACTCTTTAGTTTCCATCGCAGGTAAATAAATTATTTACATTTATTAGCAGCATATAAACATGTAATTAATGTTATCGGTGTCTCACAGCAGGTTTGTTTTTCCAGCTCAAACTGGAATTTGGAGGAGTAACTACACCTGTGTGCATTTTCCTGCCATTTCTGGTCCTCTCGCGGGGCTGACCCACTGTGGCACAAACTGCAATGATGATTGTGTTGGTCAGGACTGATCCCAATATGATATTCAAATCATAGATTTGTTTACCATTTAATTCGAATCCAAAGTGTTTCCAAACATTTTGTGTTTTCTTCCTGTCATCGGAGCTCGAGCAGCTGTAACTGAGATTAAAGTTTGAGTAACCAAAATGTTTTATGCTCGATTAAATTAACTCCAGTGACAACACGATCGTGCAGTAAAGTGCATTTGAAGTCATTTATTACTAGTTTATATACTGCTGATAAATGTAAGTATGCCTTAAAGTAAGTGCCGGTGAGTGATTTGGAGTCTGTAGCTGTGTGGGATAAAGTGTACTGATATATGTAATGATGATGGTCTGTCAGGTGCACAGCTTAAAGGTAAAAATCCTGCTTTTCTGGCACTAAAGATTCCCTTCATCTCTGCACTTTAACTGTCATTTAGCATGAAAACATTTCATGGTGAATTATTTAATTAGATGAAGAGGAATTAACATAAAAATGACTAGATGGTTAATTTTTTTTAGGGCAACTCGGATGTAAACTCTATATATGGTCAGGAGGAAACTCCACATATGGCAGGGATAAAAAAATCCCCAGTATGGCAGGGAGGAAGCTCCATTTATGGCCTGTTCCAGTTACTGAAAGTCGTTCTTTGATTTAATTTCAGGGGCTAATTAATGGACATCAGGCTGAGGAAGATAAAGAGGGGAAGGAGGAAAGTATTTTCTGTACAGATGGCTTTAGACAAATAGCACCGTGTACAGTAAGCCCTCGATAAGCAGGTTAGAAACCAGAGAGGTTTACAGTTGGAGCTCTGCTGCAGCTCTCCCTGAAACACATAGCACATCAGCACAAAGTCACACTCAATGACAAATCATTATGAATTCCAAAAACATCACCGAGATGAGCTTGAAATTCAACTCATTGTCAAATCATAAGGAACTCAACGTCATTTTCTGGACTCTTATAAACTCATCACCACCACATTATTATTACTTGTTATTCATAAATTCTAAATGATCTGCTTTAAGATAGTATGAACTCAAAAATTAACACAAATTCCTCATGAGTGATATTTGGGAAAGAAAAGCTAAGTCACAAGAAAAGGACGGACAAACATCCTCAGCTATAATCTCCCGGTGTTACGCCGGAGACTCCCAGCAGCTCGCTAATTGTCCAGCTCCGCTAGCAAAAGTCCAGCTAAACTCGTCTCGGGAAGCAGAACGGCGCGAGGGAACGACCGTCTCGGTGCGTTTGTAGTCGGATTGTCACATCAGCTCTTTGATCACCACGAGAGGCTGGAGCTGTTTCTAATGATCCAGACCCCAATTCAGGTAATGGTTTTATAGCTAATGTTTCCAGACATTTTGGTGTTTACTGATGGATTCGTCCATCATAAACTGCAGGAACAATTAGTAACTTGTAGTGAAAGTCAGTACGGTTTTTCATCTACTGATGATAAATCAGTCTGGACAAAACTGATTTTAACTAACAGCCAATCAAATCCATCGTAAGCTAAAACCAGAGTCAGGCTAACAAGATTAAGTCAATTAATTTTGTTGTTTTAATAGTTGGTTTTGCTCAGTAACAAACTATTAATAAACAAATTTCAAGTTAAATGACTGAGTGTGAAAACATTCCTATTTAATATTTGGGAATGTTAAATGTTTTCATTTTTTAGCAGCTGCTAAATTTTTCAGTTTTGGATCAAAACTCCGAATGAGGTGAAATATTTCAAAAGAATTATTCTCTTAGCTTTCAAATCTGTCAAAACCTCTAATATTTTGGTGAGCATAGACTTGATTTTGGTCCCAAATGAAATACTGAAGTTGAACTATGTGCTTATCTTAATGACAGATGTCAATGAATCTCATTTGCTGGTGTCAGATTTTTAATTGTCTCTTAATTGCTTCATTGATGCATATAAATAAAAATGATTCCATTTCTCATTTAAAATATTAGCTTATATTTGATTTTAGTTTCATTTTTGGCATAAAAAATTGTCATAAATGTATCATCTCAAAATGGTCAAAAACATTAACACAATGAACAATATTGATAAAAGTATACCACGTCTGTTTTAATGGTAAATTTGCTTAAAATGAATCTACACAAGTTAGAGACGTGATTGTTTTGGTTAGGAGTGTTTCTGGCGCATGCAGACATTAACAGGCAGACAAAATATCAGAGGTCTGCAGGTGCTACCAGTCCTGTTGTGTTGATCAAAGAGCTGATAACCCAGAACATCTTTGAGATCACTCAAAGAGCTGGATGTTGGTAAAAAGGTCTAAAGATTCAGTCACTGCTAAGATTATTCTATTCAAAGAGATGGCCTAGTCTCTGACCAGAGGTCAGGGGTCTGAGGTTACAGTTTAGGATGTCTAAGAGGTGAGTCGTCAGAGGTGAGGGGTCAAGTGGAACCTTCCAGCAGCTGTCTGAGCGCCCTCTCGATGTTGATTCGGTGTCCCAGTCTGGTGACTCCCAGCTCCACGTAGTCCTCTTTGGTGAGGGCAGGGAGATGGGAGCCTTCGATCTCGTGGTCCTGGAAGCGCTGGCGGTGTTCGGCCAGACCCACGCTCTCCAGCCAGTCACCCACATCATATTTATTCCACAGGTTTAGGGGCCGCTGCCTCCATGGTCGTAGGGACAACAAGGGCCCGCTAAGGACCGGGGAAGGGCAGGGCGAGGCATGGGGTGAAGGGGAAGGGGAACGGGATCTGGTTCGTGCACTGGCGCTTCGCATCACAAACCGAACCTCCTTTGGTTCTGAGGGGAGGCTGAGACTGGAGGACTTAAGGATGGTTAGACCACGACCAGAGCTCAGATCTGGCCTTTCAGAGCAGGGGGCAGTAGTAGAGGGAAGCCCCATTGACCTATCAGAAGGTGACGGAGAAGGGGAAGGGCTCCGGCGGGTGACGGGGTAGCGACTTCCAGGTCGGACTGTATAGCTGGCGCCGTATCCTCGCTGGGAGATGGTGTGAAGTTCACCGAGACTGGAGAACAGCCTGCAACACAAAGCACAGCGTGTTTAGTTATCAGTTGAATGCGGTGTTATTAAATGATCCTTTGTTAAGGCTTAAAATCATTAGTTACAGCTTCCGGTCAAGTATTGCATTCTTGTGGGAATTAACTTGGTAATGTGGTACGTTCTTGGAAAATTATCTCACATTGCTTTGTGTGAATGACTGGGGCTGAAGCAGGGCAAAAATTTCATATCCTTGCTGTTATTGATCATGTCCTCCTCATTCTTAGTACTTAATCTTGTCTAGACCAAGGTACATCAAGATCCTGTCAAAGTACTCCTTAGTCTAGGTTTGGTGTATCTCAAGGTTTAATCCTAGCTCCTGTTCTATTTTTGTAATTTAAAAAGGATAAAGAAGCTACTCCTTAAAAAAGATTGTACCACCTTAAGATATTGAGAAATGCAAAGCTTGACAGGTCTGTTGTGGTTTTGTTATGATAGGATTATTCCTTTCAGGTGAGGTGGTTATCAAACATTTCCCTACTTTTGTTCAAAAGACATATGGGAGAGTAATTTGAGATATTTAGTACTTAGTCATCTGCAAAGATGGTGCATGTTAGTTGGCTGTTAACTGATGAAAATCATCTCTTGGTAATAACAAGAAATGTTTACCAGAGATTAAAACCTACGATTTACTCTCCCCACTGTCCACACATCTGGAACAATACAAATAACAGATTGTTACGAAACACCCACTCGAACACACACACTGTGTTGTGGTCAGATCAACAGTACTCCAGTATTTGTAATATTTGGGGTACCTGGCACCTCCTACTGGTGACCTGCGGCCTGGATCGAGGGGGCTTGGCTCCTCCCCCAGAGAGTGGCTATCTTTGTTGAGCAGCTGTAGCCGATTAGCCAGATCCAGTCCAGACCCTGCTCTGCCACTCAGCTCCAGCGCAGAAGCCGACCTGCTGGTCAGATCCATAGCTGACCCCGACCCCTGGCCTCCCAGTGCTGCTGGACGGCCTGCCCCTTCCTCCGGACTGAAGCCCCTCCGGTCTTGATCCCCACCGCCCCACAACTTGGACCTCCTCTGGAACAAATAGCGTGGCTGTCGGCCTCCACCACTGGTGGGAGAGGAGCAAAGTGGGGAGGAGGGAGAGGATGAAGATGCAGCAGAGGGGAGGAGCTCACTGTCCGATGATTGCTTCAATAGGGGGTCCCGGAGTGCAGAACGTCCCCGACCGATAGGTGAACGAAGACGAGGCTTTAGCCCTGATGGGGAAGTGGCGGCAGATGAGGGAGATGGGTGAGTAGCTGGTGGGGAAGATGGGGAGGATGGAGCAGGAGGGGAAGCCAGGGTGATGGAAGGTGGGAGCGAACTAGGGGAGGAGGAGCTGTCATGGAGCCTTTCGTCACCTCCTTCCTCCTCATCTCCTCTTCTACCCAAAGATTCAGGCCCACTTTCTCCTCCCCCTCCCTCCCCAGATCGTCGTGGCAACAACGTGAGGGAGGATGGGGGAGGAGCAGCGGGAGGACTTGAAAAGGCAGGAGGAGGAGTCACCAGACCAATTCTGCGCAGCTCCTCCCTAGTTTCTTCATCGCTGGATGATAGCAAGGCAGGTGGGAGTGTCACTGTATAAGCCCCTCCCTCCTCCTCTGAACTACCCACTGTGAGGCTTCTACGCCTGTCAATCAGAGGAGAATGAGCCTCACTGGCCAGCGGTGGCAAAGGGGAAGGTCTCCAGCGTTCAGGGGAGGGGGCGGCAGGTGATGTCACTCCTCCCTCTGTTTCTGGCCGCTCTACTTGTCCATCAGGGAAAAGGGGTGGGGTTATGCGTTTATGCCTCAGCTCAGGGCTAGTTTGAGGAGTAGTGCGTTTGGTTCGCTGCTCAGGGCTTGTCTGAGGAGTGGTGCGCTTGGATCGTGGCTCAGGACTGCTCTGCGGGGTGGTGATGGGAGTTCGCTTGTGTCTGCCCTCAGGACTGGCAGCTGGGGTGGGGATGGGCGTGGTGGAGGCGGAAGCATGTTTAGTTCGAGGCTCAGGGCTTGGTGTGCGGGCGGTGAGCGCTCGTTCTCTTGCAGCAAGAGCCAGGGCGAGTGGAGAGGACGGGTCTGAAGACAAACAATACAACTGAAGATGAAAATCCATCGACACAAAAACTTCAACATCTTCTAAGTTTCAGTTCATCGTCAAAGTCTGGAGTGGGTCTACCGTATCTACAACACACAGTTCATAGTCTCAGGGTACTACATTCACACTCCTCAAGGCTCTGCCCTAAGTCATCTTTATGATGTGGAGTACATTAAAGCCATACTGTAGGCCCTCCTCTTTTTGTGGAATACATTAATGCCTTCCCCAAAGACATGTTTAGTATGGCCTCTAGAATGGCCAAGATTCTCATATTTTGTAGAGTACCTCTAGGCTCTGGCCTAGGTCCTGTTCTGTTTTGCAAGATCTCTAAGGTTCTTTCCTAAGTCGTCCTATCTCAAGTCCGCGCCATTCTCAGTATTTAATCTGTCCTACATCAAGTTCCTGTCCAGAGTACTCCTTAGCTCTACCCCAGCCACACTTCTAGATGAGTTATATCTCAATAATAGTAACTTTATTTGTATATCACTTTTTCCAAACACAGAAAGTGCTTCACAGTTTGAATAAAAGCTGTTAAAATTAAGTATACATGTGCCAGCATACAGACGCAGAGTCAAAGATATGGTCTTACATTCATTACAACATACACTCATTAGAGGTAAACTATGGACAAAACTAATGGGAGAAAGATTAAGGAAAAACTAAAATATAAAATGAGCTTCCAGCAGCTGTATAAAACAAACCACACCTGAAAGCCACCTGATTGGCTGAGGAAGGCTGTTCCAAACTTTAGGCGCTACAACCCAAAAAACTGCAGTCACCTCTAGTTTTAAAATAAGAGTGTGGAACAGTTAGGAGACCTTAATTAGATGATCTAAGAGGTTGACTGCTGTTATAAGGTCTCCGTAGCTCTAATATACTGTATAAGCAGGAGCCTGGCCATGTAAAGTTTTAGATGTTACTAAAAGAATTCTAAAATGAACTCAGAATTTTACTGGAAGCCATTGAAGGGCAGCAAGAATAGGTGTGACTAGGCTGGCTAATTTTTGTTAGCAGCCTAGTTGCTGAAGCTGAAGATGAGGTAAGGAGGACTGTACTAAAAGTTATTCAAATTATTGAATGACAGTAAAGGTTTGATTTCTGCAATGTTCTTAAATGAAGGAAACAAGACTGGATGAGCTTAGAGATGTGAGATTCAAAATTCAGATGTTGGTCAAAAATCATACCAAGGTTCTTAGCAGATGATTTGATAGGTCAATGTAATGACTGACTTTCCTAGAGAAGTTGTGAGGGGCGAACACAGATGGAGGAAATTTGAATCTTAATACATCCAATTACTAATGCAGTGCAGCAGTCACTGAGGACGGTGAGGCTGTTGAAATTGTTGGAGCCGGGGCAGATGACCAGTAGAACAATGTTCTGTTCTAGCCCTTCTGTAGTTTTTAAAGGGCGCCAAGGATCATTCCTACCTCCAGTTCTGTTTTTGTAATGTACTTCAAGATTCTGTCTTCAGCTGTGTAGAGAAAACCAAGGCTATGCTTGATGTCTTCATTGTTGGCCACTTGTCTACGTTCCCTACAGTTAGTCTGTCCTAGGTCAAATTCTACTATGGTGAATACATCAACCCTCTATTCTAGTTTGTGGAGCACCTCAAGGATCTGGCCTAGGTCCTATTTTGTTTTGTGGAATATAGAAAGGCCCTAATATCCTAGTAAACTACCTAGTTTGCTTTAGGGCATCTTATACTATGTCAAGTACATCAAGCTCCTGTTCAAAGTCCATTCAGAAGTCTTTGTATCCTCTGTTAGTATTGGTATACGTCAGTGCTCCACCCTGCTCTTGCTTCTAGTTTGTGGTGTGCCACAAGGCTCTGTCCTGGATCCTGTTCTATTTTATTTGTTTTAAGTTATCTTCTACTATGCACAGTACATTAAAGCCCTGTCTGAAATCGTCCTCAGTCTTAGTACCTACACTTGGACTAGCCTTTTCATGTTTTGTGAAGCACCTCAAGGCTATCGTCTAGGTTTTGTTTTATTTTGTTAGGTACCTCATGGCTTTGTCTAAAGTTTCCTTCTACTACATGGAGAACATTAAGACCTTGTCTGATGTTCTCTTCAATCTTAATACTGACTCTGGCCTAGGCTGTTCCCCATTAGTATTTTGAGGAATACCGCCTTAGTTTTAGTATCTGTCTACTATATTTTTTCAATTTCAAGCTTGATTTGAAGGGAAATTACTTTTCTACAGTTGATTATTGTTATTAACCTATACAAAATGTAGCACTTTCATTAAGAGTGTGCTGTTAGACAGACCTAAAGGTTTCCCCGTCAGTGGGTGGAGGAAGGTGTGAGGGGTCGGTGAAGGTGATAGGACCGGTGCTGGAGGGGGAAGCTCGCCAAGGTCATCCATCGAATGGCTCTGAGTCAGGAGTGGCGGTGCCTGATTTTCTGACCCCGCCCCCTCCACTGACAAGAAGAGAGAAGACCGGCGGCCCTGAACCCGAGCGCGCTCTGAAAGAACCTGCTGCTGGTATAGCTCCGCCCTACTGGGGCTGCTGGGTCCACTTCCTTCTTTGGATGAATCATGATCTCTGATCCCAAGACCTGGAAAATTTAGATATTAGGAGTTTATTTTTTGTGTTTCAGCCCATATATTTTATATGTATTTAAAAATAAGCAAACATAATTAATGTTTTTTATCTGTCCAAAATATTCCATCATGCACCTAAGATTGAGACAAATACACCACAGAGGTCAGATAGAAAAATACTAACCCTGCTCTTCTACAGGAAGTTGTTTCAATAACGGTGACTTCCTCCTCTGGGGTTTGGTAGGTGCAGCCTGTTGTCCCACATTAGCGTAGGGGTTTTCTATTGGTCTTCCCCGGCGGCGTGACAAAGGTGAGTGGCCAAGGGCGGGGCTAGTGCTGTGGAGAGACAGCGTGGAGGTGTGTGTGGCGGTGTGAAGCGTGTGTGTGGCAGTGTGCGTGGCAGTATGAAGCGTGTGAGTGGCAGGGGCACCGTGAGCATCAGGCTGCAGCGGTGGGGGCGTGTCCTGCAGGATGATCATTGACCTTGCTTTCCTCTGCCGCTCGGCATGGGAGTGACTCCTCGTTGGCGAATCTAAAAGCTCCTGAAGCCTCGGTTCCGCCCCCGGCTTGAAACTAGAGCGGGTCAGTCCGTCTCCTCGTGCTGGCGGAGGGGGAGGGAGAAAAGAAGGAGGAGGTCCAGAGTCGAGGATGAAGAGTGAGGAGGTAGAGGATGCAGACGGGGGAGGGGGCGGGGCTGTCTGTGGGGGAGGAGGGATGAAGCTGTCTGTCAGCGAAGAGCTCCGTGGAAACCGACTTTCATTGATCAGAGCTGTGATTCTGTCGTCCTCCGGCGTGCCTGCCGTGATGTTAAAGGAGATGTTAAAATAAATCCACCAACAATGATTGGTCTCAGCTAGCCAATGAGGTCTTATGACTGCACTGTATCTATGGATTCAAAGTCTTAGCTAGCTTGAAACCAGTCTGTGGTATCGGCACTACGAGTCTTCAGATATGCATTTGATGGTATTCGATTTTCAATCTTGGGCCATAAAATGGGACACCAATGATACTTTGGCTCCCCTACTTCTGGCTTATTTTGCAGTGTTTTTATACCAAATCTGAATCTGTGAGTTAGTCTGGTGTAATGATGTATGTCTCACCAAAACTCTTGGTTCTGGACATCCCTCTGGGCAAAGCCATAGTGCTCTTTTCTGGAGCCGAAGGGGGCACCAGACCTTGACGTTCAAACAGTGACTACAGACACAACAAACACAAATGTTTATTCACAAATCTAAGAATTAAGATATTTAGTGTTTTTCTATGCTGATGACAGTCTCCTTTTTACACATGTACTCAGTACTGCCATGAAGTCAACATATCCAGGGTATTTTTCCTCTCTGGCCCTAACATCGGCAACAAGGCTAATTGGTCACAGAAAGGTGGTTATCAGCTCAATATGTCAACCCAGGGTTTCCCAGTCATTGTAAGACCTGACTATAATTATAGCTGTGCATACTGTTGAGCCTGTGTGACTGTAGCCTAAGGTTTACATTGTTAGCTGGTAATTATGTGAAAGTGCATTTCAGGTCATTTAACAGACTGACGTGAAAGTAATGTAACTAATTACTTTCTCTGGTGAGTAATTAGATGACGTACTGCATTACTTTTAAGGAAAGTAACGAGCAATGTGTAGAGTAACGACTCCAACGCTGCTCAAATATGATCTCAACCACATCCTTTAAAGGCCTGAGAGCAGTTAAAAGGGAAATATGAAAACAGATTTCAAACAGGTAATCGAGCTTACTTGCAAATGTCATGAACGATAAACAAATATTGCTGATATAAAGACTGTCTTTTCATTACATTACATCCTGTAACAGCAACAGTGCTTTAAAATTGTTTACAGGAAGGAATAAAGTTGCCCTTAAGAATCTATAGTTCGTATTGATGCTCATCAGGAAAGACAAAACTTCAGATGGTCTATAAAAACTTTAGTCTATCCGATCTTTTGATTTCTGAGGGATCTTATTTTCCGGAGATCAGCTGATCAGCAGGTGGTGATTTTGTACGTATTGATATCTTGAATATAACACACTCAGGACCTGAGCCCCGTATCCTGCTTCCCTGTTAGCTGTTAGAACCGAACGAGTGAACGTTATGTCTTTAACTTTGACGCGCTCTGAAGCGCTTTTGGAACTATTTTTCGAGCGAGACTAGATGTCAAGAAAAGACAATCATCTGACGGGTATTCAGCTTTAAAATGTTTGCTGTGAATTAATCAGCTTCCTGTAAGAAGCGATCAGTTCAACTAAAATTATTAATGTATTATTTGGAGACTCAAAGGCTGTAAGAGAAGAAAATCAGATTTTGTGCAGCGGTGCAGGTAAACAGTGAACTGTGACAGCCTTCAGGAGGTTAATACTCATCCTTCGCTGCGCTCGGTCAGGTCAAACGTGTCTTACATTGATCTCAGCCTGTGTGATTCGCCGGCTGGTCGGCCTCTGCTTTACCGTCGCGGCCCTGAAATCGTCCGATGGGCGGCCCCTCAAGACAACTTCCTGTTGACCTCCAGCCAACATCTCATCCAGTTTCTCTGGAGAGAAAAAGAGGAACATGAAGAGTCTGCAGTCATGACAAAACATGACGAAACACCGGGTCACGACCACACCACTGTGAAAGTTTCCAAACAGCGTGACAGACACCGCCGAAATCATGAACTACATCACAACATCACTGAGCAGGGCTGCAGCAGGACTTCAGGCTGCAGACAAAAGGGCATTTTGATTTAAATACCTCCAGAACAATCACAAACACTCAAAGAATCACCACATTTTAATTTTTATTATTTGCTTTTCAAGAATCATTTTTGTGGATTTTATCACTTTTTTGGGAGGCAAAATTTTAAATTTTAACCCAATGAATCCAAAACCTAAAACCCTCGTTTTTGGAAAAAAATTATATCTGTCAGAATGATTTCCTTTATTTCACCGGCTGCTAAAACACATATTCGGATAGATTAGGGATCGGGGCTTAGATGTACTCACCATCTACAGTGCCTTAAATATCAAGCAGTTAAAAAAATGAATCGGCCTCAACTAAAAACACATGTGGTGCGTGTGTAATTGTAGAATATTCTTGACTTCCTTTCAGATCTCAGCTACAGCCCTGAAACATCTCAACATCAATCAAACACATCAGTTGCTTTTCCACCAAAAGTTCCAGGAGTTAAAATTAAGCCCAGTTTTGTGCCTCCTCATCTCCTCTGTCCTCCATCATCAAGCCTGCAACCCTGGAATTAACATTATTGCACCCTGATAAAGGATGTTTCATTTCCTGAAAAGCGTCTGGAGGACAGAGGAGGCTTTCCAGATGAGTTAGTCTGCTCTGATTGGTCGGATCCTGATTGGGGTCCGTAAAGCCTAACGTCTGTCATCAGTATGATGTCAGCTGTGCAGGACCACAGGGCCGGGGTGGTTTACAGCTGCATGTGAAGTGGGAAGGATGAAAAGTTGCATCTTAAAGCCTGACGCCAAAAAAGAGTTGAGTCCCCCTCTGGGTTGGGAGGAGTTGCTCCCTCCAAGTGTAGGATTTCAAGTATCTAGGGGTCTTTGAGTGGGGGGAGAGTGGAGGGGGTGATTGACAGACTGATTGATGCTGGTTGTTGTAGAGAGACAGCTGAGTGTGAAGGTTAGGCTGTCGATTATGTTCCTTCCCTCACCTAACACCACGAGCTCTGGGTAGAGACCAAAAGAAGCAGCAGACATGAAGCTTCTGAATAAGTAATCACTTAACTGCCTGCGTTCCTCTGATAGACTGTTCTTTACATCACTGCCACTTTCCCACGCTGTCAGATTCAATACTGACATCATTACACTGAAGCCCTGAGGCTCGAGCCTGGGTTAAGCATGAGGACAAGGATCCAAAACATCCAAAATTCCTCCGCAGTGATGTGAAAGACTCACTGCCCGTTATCAGAAACACCAAGAGTGGCACAGCCGGTTATCAGGTTTAGGGGGCAGTTACTCTTTCACACAGAGCAGGGAGGTTTGGAGAGCTTTATTCCCTTCATAAATTCTTCTTTCTCGTTCAGCTGCTCCCTTTAGGTGTCGCGAAGACGATGATCTGTCCCAGCATCCTCCTCTGTCACACCAACCCTCTGCATGTCCTCCTTCACTACATGCAGGAACCTCCAACTCCCCTCTCTCCCAGACATCTCCATACCTCCACAGGTATGTCATCTGGATCAACCTCCTTTCCACTCTTCATCCTCTTCATAGCTGCCTCTTCTCTCTCTCATTTTCTACATTCACACTCCTTCCATCTTCAATGCACTCTTGACTAAATGTGTTTGTCTAATATTAAAATCTGATCATCTGAAACATGTAAGTCTGACACAGATGTGAAAAAAAAGAAACCAGGAAGAGGGCAAAGACTTCAGCTGGTTATGACTAAATATTTGTCAGACTGGTGCCCCAGCTTAAAACCTCTAAACATCCACCCAGTCTCCAGTGACCCGTCCAGGGTCAGAGTCGGGTTCTCTTAGGGTTTGGGTCTCACATTCATTATTGGCTGCATAATTTGAAGTCCTGGTGGATGTTAAGAGGGTTAGAGTTAGGGTTCGTGACTGTTTTTGGTTACGACTATTTGTGCAGAATTTAATTTGGACACTGGTGGAAATGCACCTGATGACATCACTGTGACATCATGCCAAGAGACTGAAACAACAAACGCCACCGCAAGGTCACAGAACAGCGACCGTGAGGTCCACATGACTCACCGAAGCGTCTCCTCCTGGCTGCAAACAGAGCAAAGGTCAGCGACGCACACTGCTACAGTCTAACTGTGTGTGTGTGTGTGTGTGTGTGTTTGTTTTACCTATCTCCTCCAGGTCAGCTGTCATGGACTTGGATCGGAGAGTCAGGGAGGTGCTGGGGGCTCGTTTGGGAGGGGGCGGAGCTGCAAGGCAAGAGTGCAAATCAGCACATATGGGGGGNGAAGGAAAAGCACTGAGATAAGTTTCTCTGTAGAGTCACATGTTCACAGAGAGCAGACCACATGCAGTTACCTCCTTGGGTGGTTTCTCTAACTCTGCACCATCAACTTGAACTCTATGCTGTGTTTATATTATTATTTGCATTTGACTAATACATCTATAATCACATCTTTGTAGAGATTATATATTGAGGTGGGTTTACCTTTCTTCCTGATCAGGTTGGTTTCAGATTTCCTGGAAACTGAGACGACTTTCATCAGCAGGCGACTTCCTCCCTGCCGGATCAGAGAGACGACCTGCCGGTGACCCACCTTCACCACGTTGGTCCCGTTCACCTGGAGAAAACACAGGAAGTCATAGAGTTTAAACCCAGTGTTTTTACAATCTGTCAGAGTGTGTTTTACAGTTTCACACACAAAGATTTCCAACTTTTTGGTCATGCAGGTCCTTAAAAAAGTATAAATCCAGCAAACTGAGGTCATAAAATATGTTTCCATGCAAACCTGTGAGTGCTTTTAAATACTGGTGCTAACTGTGGAGCACAGGGACTGAATACAAAACGTGAGCTCAGCTGCTTTTCACAGGGATGTCTAATCACATATAAAGCTACCTGATGAAAGCACCATGGGAATAAATGGCCACAGCATTAGTGTGCATCATATCATGATGACACAGAGCAGCGGTCAGTAAAACAGAGCTGCCTCTATACAGATCACGATCTGTTACAACCAGCTGTTGTCACGCTTTGCTGGTGCAGGCAAGGCAGAGGACCCCAATGCAGGACTCAGAGGCAGGAGCTACAATTAACTTAAACTTTTATTTAGCACAGACTAAA
>JASGAU010363000.1:0-17355 GCA_030220045.1 Australoheros facetus
GATGGATGGATGGATGGATGGATGGATGGATGGATGGATGGATGGATGGATGGATGGATGGATGGATGGATGGATGGATGGATGGATGGATGGATGGCTAAATACCTTTTGTTGACCTAAAAATTGAATCTGCTGCATGCAAAAGATATACAAATGAATACAGTGTGTGTGTGTGTGTGTGTGTGTGTGTGTGTGTGTGTGTGTGTGTGTGTGTGTCTACAGCATTTCGTGCCATCAGTGTGACATATCTGGACTGCTGAGACAATTCTTTACCTGCAGGATAGCTGACAGGGAACGCTGTGATGCTTCCCATGGTACGGCACAAAAACATGCTGACATTTCAACATAATGGTGCCAATAATGCATTCATCTGTTCACTGTTTCTGGACCAGCAGTCAGGATTGATATTACGATACGCACCTCAAGCTGCTCTCACTGATGGGAAACATCTGACTTTCAACATGTGGAGAAACACAGGCTTGAAAGAAGTCAAAGGGCAAATTGTGGGGTTTATGTTATTGTTGGCTTTTTTTGCTAATGGATGTAACTTCAGCAATACAATAATATTCATACATGTTCTGTATAGTGAGATTAGCGACTTTAATGAAGTTTATTCCACATCCCTGGTGAAACCTAACTCGTATTAATTTACTTCCTTCCACCTTCCATCTTCATCATCATTCTTTTCACAGCAGTGCTATTCCTCCTCCTCTCCTTTTCAGCCAGTGATAAATTATTTACACAGAGTATAGATCTACAAGCTCTCAGTGCGTTGCACTTGCTTACCCGCATTGCCCAGAGGCAGAGGAAGACGGTGGGGGTGAGACGGGTGGCCGGGCATTTTACGAAAGAGCAAGCAAGCGAGGCGAAAATGCAGTGCTCTCCAAAGGTCATCGCCACCCACCGGGTCTCCTGTGATATTTTCATTATTGAGGTGAGAGGGAGAAAAAAAAAAAAAAACCTCTGCTGCACTCAGCTCTTTGTGTACGCGCACCACCTTCAGGCCTGCTTCAGTAATCCCCGGTGGCAATATTATGTGGTAGTGTCACGCATGATGGAGGGGAAAGGAAGTGGGAAGGTTTTCCATGTGTGCAGACGTGCACTGGTTAAAGAAAATGTGAAAGGAGGGAGCAACGAATGGGAGAAATCAGAGACGAATTGGAAGTAGAGTAAGGAAAGCTACCAAGTGAAAGTAGAAAAAATGACAGAGACAAAATAAAGGAGAATTCAGATGAAGGCAGGAGGATCAAGGAAGAAAGATGGAAGACAATGAGGAGAAATGAGAGACTTTATTACAGAGATGTGTCTCCCGATAAAGCAGGGAATCAGATAGGCACTGATTGTTTTTCCTTAGATACACTGTAATCTCGCTGATCTCCAAACAGTGCTGTAATTGGAATCTTCTGGGATGATCTGAAAAAAAAATGTCCTATTAACTGCTCTCTTTTTTCTCCAAACACGGGACCGAGAAAAAGATAACCTAAAAGATAGTGAAAGGTTTGGATTCTTGCAAGGATGTGTGAGGAAAAAGTTTGATTATTTTGGAATGATTAGACAGAGTCCCACATTCTGATGCTGATTAGCATTTATTCAATTATGGTCAATCCTATCAGACTTGTAGGTAACTGAGAAATCCATCGATTATTGTAAGCATCTTTTTTTGAAAAGTTGATTCAGTAAAGGGCCGTTCACAGAGGCGCTGGGTCTTTGCTGTTTTTAACGTATTCTGTGATAAACAGCAACGCTCGACATATTACCCTGTATCATTATGTATGTTTTTTTTTTTTTTAATTAAGCCAAAATACAGAAGCAGTGTGGGAAAAATTAAGTCCACCCTTACTGCTTCTGTAGGAAGTGAGAGGGTAAGTAACAGCCAGGTGTTGCTAATCAAATGCAGTCGATTAACTGATCATCAGTAAGTGTGAGCACCTCTGTAAAAAGCAGAAGTTTTGTCAGTTTGCTGCTTTAGAGCATTCGGGGGGTGGGGGGGATGCCAAGGGGGAACAACATCAGCAACTGTCTTAGAGAAACAAGGGTTGTAAGTTAATTTGAAGTCTGTCATTGTATAGTGAGAAAGATTATTCACAAGTTGCTCATCTTCCCAGGAGTGGACATTCCAGCAGGCCAGACGGTGCAGTGTTCAGGGAAACTGCAAAAAACCCAAAAGCATGAACTCCTCTGTATACCAAAGTATTCTAGAGTCAAATGTGAGGCCATCTGTCTGACAGCTCAAGCTTGGCAAAAATTGGATCATTCAACAGGACAATGAACCCACGCACAGCAGCAAATTATATTATTTATACAGAAAACAGTTACTTCGAGTTATTGCTGCTAAAGGCGGTTCTACAAGCTTCACACACTGCTTCTGCATTTTGGCTTAATTTTTGTTAAATAAATAACGACACAGTGTAACATGTCATGTGTTGTTGTTCATCACAGACTGTATTTCTCTCTAAGACACGATATGGAATAGATATTTTTTATTATGTCCTGATATGATTTTCTTTGAATCGATTCCACACTATTATGAAAGAAATAGATCTGATTTTTCACCGTAATCAGCAATCAGGGGTCAGCTTTCCAAGATATATTTGTATGAACAACGCATGCACGCATAAAGAAACGCAAAAAGCAATCATCTGCCTCAAAAAATACTTCCATGTACATCCAAACAGATTCATTTTTAATTACGACAGGATACTGCACTTTGAACATTTCTCATATACCCCTAAAGCAATTGCTGCCACTGAAGGTATGTGAAATTGGTGTAAAAAATGCTAAAGCTGCCTGCTAATTAATTCTTCCTTTGAAATGGCATTAAAACTCCCTTGAAAATATAAATCCCTTATTGCCATAGTAAACTCTTACAGGGACGGTGAAGAGGATATAAACCGGGCCAAGCAAAACAACTTTTCTGTAACAGGTTCATTGGAAAGCTTTCATCCGTTAACGTTTTTCCATTTCTCCACTTCTGCCACGGGGGGCCGGGTAGGGGTGGGGCAGGAGTGGTGGAGGGCTGGCGGATGGTGCAGGGTGCTTTTAAATTCCACTCGCCCCAACAATCCCACTTTCTTCCTCTTTCTCTTAACTCAACTGCTCCCTTCCATCTATTTCTCCTGTCTCTCTCTTTCTCCCCGTGTTCCTTTATTCTTCAGCCAATCCTTTTAAGGCTTCCATTAGAGCTCCAAATCAACTGATGTTCCTCTGATGCCAGCGCCTGTTAGAACTTCTTTCAGGATATCTATTGATCCTCTAGGCCTGACCACCTCTCTCTCTCTCCCTCTCTGAGGCCCTCTCGAGCTTAGTAAACAGGACCACAGGGATTTCTCCTCTCCCTGCTGGTTTGTCCCTTTGTTGAGGCTGGCACATCTCTGGCCCAGAACCAGCAGTATCACCTGCCAGCAGCCTAGTGCCATCACATTTTCCAGTGAAATCTATATATACATCCATCACTGTGTTTTCTCTATCATGTTTGAGGGTCTCTCAAAATGGATTTGTCCTGTTCTGGTTGGCTCGTTTTCTTTGTGGACAAAAATGCAGTCGACATTCTGCAGAAGACGTTACATGGACTGTGATTCTGTTAAGGCTGCTTTAAATTAAAGTAGAGCGAGAGGTAAGTGGGATGCTAATGAGCCTCATCAACATGAATTCAAATTGAGAATGCAACCTTGGACCAAACTGAACAGTGACCACAGCGGGGCATGCAGTGGGCCAAATTAATCGGTTACTGCTGTTTACATATATTTTAGCGAGAAAAGTTAACAGCCTTCCTTTTCCTTGAATATACACACAAGTACATTATAAGTACTATAGCTAGCAAGACAGAGAGAGCGAGTGCCAAGTAGCACACTTAAAACAATTTGTATGTTTGCTCATATTTGTGTTGAACTCTATTTGAGACTTGGTATCTGCAAAAACAAAAAAACAAAAAAAAGCAGCTCTTTTTAGGTTCATTTATTTATTAATCAGCGGTATTGAAATGGGTCACGTTAGCGCTTCATCAGCATCAAAACTCTCACTGTTAGGCTTAATATTTTCAGTTTATTAAGTAGAACCTCTGCAAGGAATCTGGAAGTTATTTGGACTAGCATGCCAGTATGTTAGGACTAGAGACTGTTAGGGATTTATTTTTACTCAGTGAATAAAGGACAAAATGTTTCAAGGTAAACTCCAGTAAATTAATTAATAAACAGTGAGTCAACCAAATAATAAACAATTAAATAATACATTAGACAGAGAGCAACTGATCAGAAAGTTCTAGACTAACTTCTCTCTTTCAGTGCATCTTATCTTGAGGACCGGCCACCGAACGTACAATTAGAACATCGCCAACGTCACCATGTTCTGTCATTAATCTGGGCAAGATTTCTCTGTATTGATTAAATTAGAACATCAGGAAGAAGATGTGCCTATGACTGAGAGGAATCTGGGTCATGAAAAACCAGCCAGAACAAGACTGAATGACGAAGGTCAACTCATAGCGCCCAGATATTGTTTATGTTTAAGATAACGAGGCTGTATAAAAATGTTAGACAGGAACACGGGCTCAGAGAGAGAGAGAGAGAGAGTGCACACTCTCACTCTGGGTTCCCCGCATGGCCATGTGTGTATTCTTTCTGATTCTTTGTTATATTAAATGTTTTACTTTTTTAATTAAAGTGTTTCAGGTGTCTTCCTTCACAAAAAACATGTTTACCTGACAAGACATTCATGATTAATTCCCTTTAATACCTGTTAGAATATAATAATGGTTAATGGAGAAAACGAGGGCAGGGCAATGCAAGTGTCTAAAAATGGGAACATGCTGTTGTTTAATGAGGGAACGTGCAAACAGGAAGAGAAACCATTTAAAAAACCAGAACATGAAGTGGGCACAGAGTTAAAGTGTCGCTGGCTCAAACTGTCAAATAAATTAAAATAACAGCTTTTCAGGTTTAACTGTTGTGATTTTGTCTTTGTAATGTTTGAAATGATTTACAGATCACAGGGCCACAACCTTTTCTGGAATCAGGGTGGCAGATCGTTTTCACCCTAAATAAAACCAGAATGAATTAAGTCCACAGTGAAGGGATTGTGGTAACCCAGGACAGGTGGATATCTGCAGTTTTAATGAACTGTATAGTTTTGTAGTGAACTAATTGTAACAGCTTCAGTTAGCAACATTCTGAACATGCTGCTGAACCCTTGAATTGTGAGGGGGTGATTAGGTGAAATAACTAAAATGTAGAGTGATCATTTTTTGCATTTTTCTCCATTTAGCTTCACAAGAAAAGAACACTTTTTTTTTTTTTTTTTACTGTATTTATATAAAAACACTAATTTTACTGTTTGTCCTGGAATCAAACAAAAAACTCAAACCTTACTTTTACTTGTCTTTGAAATATTAGTTATATCACTTTATTTTATCTTAACCTTTTCCCTAATTTTTATTTATTTCACCTTCACCTTTTCCCCTCTTTTATTTGCTGTGCTTATTTCTCATTCACCGTCACATTTGCCCCTCTCTGCTGCTTCACGGCTTTCTCTCCCCTCTGATCTCTTTCCTTTTCTTTTGATTGACCACCATTTCAATAGCAGCAGCCAAGGTTATTTGGCAGCCACCACAGAGCACATTTGTTTGTCCCTCTCTGCAACTGAAGAAGACACTCTGCTATTCTAACAGACTCCAGAAGAGAGTCCTTTGAATTGGTTTATAAAGAAGGCCAGCAGAGTCCCTCTTTCTCTCTTTCCTCTCTCCTTCTCTGCCTTTGTAGACGCTGACAAAAGAAACTCTCTGTGTTTGCCATGGGACCAGATGTACCCAGGCAGCAGACAGGATGCTAACCCCTGGAAGCCCTTATGTTCCTACTGCTATAGGACATTAAAGCTACGCTCAGCAGCTTTCCATATTGGCAGCAAAATACAGAAAATCTCTGCAAACACAGGAAACACTTTAAAATTTCTGTTCAGACTCTTAGCGCACCTGTATCACTTTGTACCTACTTCACGGCCCTGTGGTCCAAATGACTAAATTAAGGGATTAAATCTTTATCACTGCAATGTGTGGCAGAAAGACTTGAGAGTTTGATCTAGAAAATATGGGTGTTATTATAAAAACAGGTTGATTTCTGGAAAACTGAAACTGAATGCAGCGATTCCCAGTGAGGGCTGCGCACTCCTGGTGGCCCAGAAGATTTTAAAGTTTAGATTTTTGTATGAGGTTTAAGCTATGTGCTACTCTTCATATATGTGACATTTCTGATCCAGAAGTATCTCATTGATGGGGGAAAAAGGGTAAAAATATTACTGATAGAACAGGGCGCCCGGGTGGCTTAGTGGTGAAGCCGGCAACTATATACATATGCCGCGGTGCGGGTGGCGCATGTTCAAGTCCTAGCCTCATGTCTTCCCCTGTATCTTTCCCCCATTTCCTGTCTCCCTCCACTGCCAATAAAAGCCACTGTGGGCAATAAAAAATATATATATATATCTGGTAGAATCAATCTCACCAATAAAAATAAATCCATGAGAAGTCTATGAAGGAAATATTCATCTTAGTACTGTTGATCTGGGTGGGCTGCAGAAGATGTATGATGTGTACCATTAGATGCACTCACAACTACTACTGAATTTCTTGACACTGGAGAAATTTCCATCCTTCCTCTTAACAGCTTATCCGATTCAGGGTTGCAGGGAAGCTGGAGCTTATCCCAGGCGGTAGCTCTGGCGTTCCTGAACAAATCGCCAGAGAACCCTTAAAAACTGAATGTTTCTCAGGCAGTTTCTGAACTCTTCCAATTCAAAGGCTAATCTATTGCACTAACTGCCTTCTTAAAGATTACAGAAAGCAAAAACACATGTACTTTAACACAAAGCGCATCACAAACATCACATCAAATGTAGTGTATCATAGGAAACAGCACTGCACAACATGTAGTACTGGATTGTACATTTGCACGCAAAAGACTGTAAATCAGTAATGACATGATTATTTATACACCGTGTTTTAAGGAGTTTCAAAAGTGGCATGCATAACACATTAGGTGGATTATCACAAGGATCTGTTCAGAAATCAGTGTTGCTCATGATGTCTCATCTACTCAAAATATTTGTTTCAGCTCCAGACTGAGAGGCCTTGATGCTGTCGCACTTATGGAAATCCATAAATTGTAATTAGTATCCTCACACAGTTACCCTTAAAAAAAAAAAAAAAACTTCTGCAGTGTTTTCAGAGTGTAACAGTATCCATGCACCATATATTCAAAGCACATAATCAGCTGTAATTGCTGAATGAGTCATGCAGAGATAAAAGACATGGAATAATCCCACATTTTTAAGGTATCATCATCGGTCCTATTTGGAATCACTTTCCTACTCAGTTCTTACATGCAGCATAATCCCGCTCAGTATTAAAGGCTTGACTCCTGCCACCGGCACACAGTGCGGCCCAGTCTCCCGCTGCTTGATGCACACAATAGAAAACAATCCACGCGTTGGATTGAAGTCATGCAGAGGTCAGCGGCTCCCTTGCGAGAGGAGCAGGAATGTTTTCTCTGATGTGCTGCCTCTGCTGGTCAATAGGGAGCAGAAAATGATGATGGGTCTCTGTGAAACGAGATGCTGTAATAATATACACATGTAATGGTAATGCTGTTTCTGTGCAGAGATGTTCCTACAGGCATACATAAGATGAGTAAATCACACCAGGGGGAAATTTCCATTTTCCCTCGATTCAGTCACGAGCATATTGCTCCGAGTGGTCCATTATTTATTTCATTCATTAGATCAGCATCTCTCTTTTTTTTTTGTGCTTTCCCATTAGCTACATGGTTCCAGTAGGGCCGAATTTAAAGACTGTTTTCGTGTGCTGCATGTAGTTTAATTTCTTATGTGTAGTTTAATGTACTGATATTTTTGATAGGTAATACTGGAAAATAAAATTGAATTTATTCATTTCTTTGATAGTATTTTGCAGTCATTAATTTTGTCCTGGGTCTTTTGTTGATTATTTCAGGAAGACAAATTGGTCACATAGTTTATGCAGTTCTTAAGGAATACGTGAATGGTTTGAACGTCACTTGAAGTTACTGAAACATGCCCTCAATACTTCGGTTCAGATAATTTCCAGTGTTAGTGTCATGTAACCCTGTGTGGCAGGTAGGACTGAAACTCAGAATAGCAGCTTTATTGCTGAAAACTAGAAAGTGTGAAACTTAGAACCTTGACTGCACAGCGCACACACACACACACAGAGGGAACTAATGATGAGGACGTGACGGAGGATGAAGGGAAAAGCAGACAATAAATAACTAGGTAATCAGGGGGAATGGACACACCAGGGGAAATAGCTGAACAGAATCACATTAACAAGACAGAGGAAGCAAAACTGAATACAGATACAACGGACTGTCAAAATAAAACAGGAAACGACTAAATACAGAGACCAGGACTAAGAACCAAGACACTTGAACTTAACACAGAAACCAGACGGACACTGAGAGACAAAACCAGACAGCCAGTGCTAGTGTCCTGGGCTCTATACTACAAAGCAAGTTCAACATAACCAGGATATCTTTTCCTTATCTGGCTTCACTTACCCTGACAGCACCAATCCCACTAAGCAGTTACGTGAAGGTGGTTATCATTTTGATGAGTCTATAAGCTTCTTAGCATAAAACATTTGGTCTTGACCAATCACAAAGCAGCCAAAGCAATTACGTGTGAGATTACAACACAAAATAGCTTTATGAATGTGTGCACTTAGTTGATTTAAAGTGGAACAGGAAAGCTGGCTGTACAAGAAAATATCTCTTACAATCACTGCTCTGTTATTTAGACATGGGAAGATCTGACAATAATTTAAATGTTGTTTTCCATTAAATGAATATATTACTTAGATGTTTGCTTATGGTGAGTTTATGCATAATGATCTCTGATCTTAAATATAACCTGCTCCAGAGCAGGTTAGGTCTGCAGCATATGTTAGCATGGTAAGAATGGAACCACCTTTGTAACAGTGGAAACCCAAGGTTAACCCTTAATCTACCTGCTAAGCCCCTGTTACATCCTTTTAAATTAAGTCTTTTGAACCCCTTTTTTAAATGACTTTAAAATTATTTCAAGACAAACCTGAGATGGAAATACACGGCAAAAGAGAAAATATACCCTTTCCAAGAAAAGACACTGATATGAGTTTAAAATTAAAAATTACAAAGATTAAAGTATTTGGTTGAGTTTAAGAACATTGTCCAATTTGGAAGTTGGTGTAAAAAGAAAAAAAAAGACCTGCTTTAAGTTTAAAACACATTTGACACAGAGCACATTTAAGTGTTTATAGGCACATGGCATTAACCACCAATAGTAACTGGTGATTAAAAGCTCCTGTGGACTTGTGGACTGTGGAGGTGGTGCATGCATGACTGCCCGTGGGAAAACACAGTTTGTTGGCCACGCCAACACAATCTTGCCTTTCCACCTGCTTTATTTTGGCAGATTTACCTTCCTGTGACTTTGCCCCACTTCCTGAAAATGAAAATCAGCAATCCCCATTTTGGCACAATGAAAGAGATCCAGCAAGCATCTCAGATGACAAATACAGGGGGTCATAAAGGAAATGAAATAATATCCACACTGAAAATGCCATCTTGAACATCTGACACACTTAAATCAGATAAGGTGTTTGATTTTGTGAGGCATTTCACACAGTACAAATATATACTGGATATGCATTTAAAGATGAATAGAAAATCTTCAGAGGGGTAAAGATAAACACAATTCTACACTGCTCAAAAAAGTAAAGGAAATAGTTTTTAATCAGAAAGCAGCATCAAGTCATTTAAACCTCTGCGATGTTGATTTGGTCAGTTAAGTATCAGAGGGGGTTAATCAGTTTCAGCTGCTTTGTGTTAATGAAATTGTGGACGAGATTCCAGCAGTTACTCTAGGAGAGCTGGACAGGGCTGTAGATGATCCTTAACCCATCAGCAGGACCAGTATCTGCTCCTTTGTGCAAGGAGGAACAGGATGAGCACTGCCAGAGCTACAAAATGACGTCCAGCAGCCACTGGTGTGAATGTCTCTGACCAAACAATCAGAAAGACTTCATGAGGGTGGCCTGAGGTACTGATGTCCTCTAGTGGGCCCTGTGCCCACCGCCCAGCACTGTGGAGCCTGATTGGCATTTGCCATAGAATACCAGATTTGGCAGGTCCGCCACTGGTGCTCTGTGCTTTTCACAGATGAGAGCAGGTTCACCCTGAGCACATGTGACAGAAATGAAAGGGTCTGGAAAAGCCATGGAAAACATTATGCTGCCTGTAACATCGTTCAGCACGAATGGTTTAGTGGTTTGTCATTCATGGTCTGGGGAGTCATATTAATGGAGGAGCACACAGATCTGAGGTATCAGGATAAAATCCTCGGACCCATTGTCAGACCCTAAACTTGTGAAGTGGGTCCTGGGTTCCTCCTGGTTCACAGCAAGCCTCATGTGGCGAGAGTATACAGGCAGTTCCTGGAGGATGAAGGAATTGATACCATTGACCAGCCCCCACGCTCGCCTGATCTAAATCTAATAGAGCACCTCTGGGACATTATGTTTCGGTCCATCTGATGCTACCTCAAATTGTCCAGGAGCTCAGTGATGCCATGATCCAGATCTGGGAGGAGATCCCCCAGGACACCATCCGTCATCTCATTAGGAACCCCAACCCATCATGCATGCATAGAAGCACGTGGGGTTATACAAACTACTGAGTACCATTTTGAGTTTCTGCAATGAAATTTCTGTAAAATGGACTAGCCTGCTGCATCTTTTTTTTTCATTTTGATTTTTGGGATGTCCTTGAATTCAGCCTCTGTAGAGTGATAGTTTTAATTTCCATCAAACGATGCGGCATCCTTTCATTCCTAACACATTACCCAGTCCTTATCAGTATACTATAGATATCTAAAATGATTTTTTTTCCCATTGAGATTTGATGTTTTTAAAGTGTTCCTTTATTTATTTATTTTGAGGTATTTATTTTAATCACAGTAACCCTATAATATATTTTTAATCAGTCCAAGAAACTGTAGCTATTATATGTGGAATTGTGCAATTTTTTTTTAAACACAAATTATTACAGCAACACAGTTTTACAAGTTAATACACTCAACAAACTACTCTCATAGCTCCAAGGAGGCTGGGGTAGGGGTTGGGATCCTGCCTTTGCATCTCCTGTTGCTCTTTTCCCTGTGCTTTCTTCTCCTGTATCCAACAACAAGCTCATTAAACTGCAAGCAAACTGACATTTCACCCTAACTTCTCCCTCTCTCTCTGGTTTCACATCATTAAGTGGCAGTGTCAGGCTCAAAGGTAGCCGGGCAAACTCTTTGAGAGAAATGGCTCGCCTGGCAAGCGGGCGTTTTTGATGAGCTTGTCACTCCCTCACCCCAAACATGCCTCATTAGTAGTTCAGTCGAAACACCTATACGCACCCCCCTCCGCTTCTTCCCTATTACGCACACACGCACGCACACACACTGTCTCCCATCTCCCTCTCTGGCCCCCCTCCTGTTTTTCAGCACTAATTAGCTGGCTTCTCCCTCTTCTGTGCTTCCCCAGTCACATCTCAAAGGGAGACGGATATGATTTTTCTTTAACCCAAAGGCTAACTTAATCAGCTGAATTAATGACTTTATTACTCGTTAGGCTCCAGGCCATGCATTGCATTTCTCTCCAATGCCCACTGCTCCCCTCTCTGTCTCTCCCTTCTTCTTTTACCCCCTGCAGGAATTTTTACATTTCAAAAATAGAAATAAGACAAGAGAAAGAGAATCACTGGGTGGCAGGGAGATATAAGAAATGTAATACTTGAATAGATATAAAGTTACAGGTACACCCTAATGACTATGTTAACTCTTGGCTTTGAGTCATTCGTGCATACGCAGAGTGAGTGTGGGCGTCTCCAGAAAAAGAAATAAGTGCATATGATCCAAATGTAATTTTTTAAATTAGCATGTAATCACCATAACTGGAGGTAAAATGTGGAATAGCTGGTTCTTACAATTCTTGACACAACGGTGACAACTGTTCATCCATTTAAATATTTTTAATTAATCAGCACCAGTGTCTGTCAAAGACGGCACCTGGAAATGGGGGCACGCACACACAAACAGAGACACCATAAAATTACTACAGAGCTCAGTGTCTAAACACTCCTTTTTTAATGGCTACAATACGGTAATTAGTTGATACATCAGTGTCTGTCAGCAGATATATTACCACAATACAAAAACACAACTGATAAGGAGATGCGCCATTAGTCTTCTCATTTACTTCACAAAGTCGAACAGAGCCCAAGGCCTATACATTGAATTAAGTTCATTCAGTGACAACAAAATAATGAGGTGGTTGTGCAACTAGGAGACCGGCAACGGAAACTCACTTTTTATTGCTATGACCGGAGGAAACGGCAAAGCTCAGACACACCTGTGCTTTGTGTGCACAGACAGGCTTTTATGTGTAGATGGCTCCAGCTAGCAATGATTAATAGCATGAGTAATGTTACATACATTTGTAGNNNACATAAACAGTTAACAAGTGGAGTAATCACTTATTGTTGAATCATATATTCAGCAATCCTGAAACCAGGTCCCTCCAAAGCCCCAGTCATCAAGCTACAGTCATAATTATAGTTTTTGTATTTTTTTAAAGTAAAAATATCAAAAAATTATTGCCAGTTTCCAAGTTTGATATCACACTAAACTCACAAATTTGGAGTTTTTGTCTGTCGGTGAGAAAAACAAAACAACAATTTGAATCTAAATATTTTTCTTACTGTCCACCGCTTTAGTAGACAAATGCATATTAGCATAAACCTGATGCTTCTGAGGCCACTTTGCCCAGCTGGTAATTCAGCTTTTGGTAGAAAGTGAGAGAAGAGTGAAAACACTCTGCCTGTTACAAAGTGAAGCGATAAGGCTTACAGAGCAGCTGTGTTCATATCGGCACATTAAACAGGGGTGTCCACAGGTAGAAGCCAATTGAACTGAAGCCTTTATTTGTATTTATTAATTTAAATGAAATTTAAACCAAATTTTTTAAAGCATTTTAAGGACCCATAAAACCAGTTTAATACATGGGGGTTAAATTGAATTGATGAAGGCAGGCATTACAGAGCACTTCTCAGCGCTCCTGCTACAGTAGGCTTTAGCACTGTAACCCTAAAATTTGTTGGCACAGTGTTGTGTTTTAGCAAATGTGCCGTCTACCGTGTCCACGTTTACGCCAGCCTGAGAATGTGATTAATTTCAGTCATTAAACCAAATAATGGAGATGATGTCTTTTGAACCTGATGATGTTTCTAGATAAGGATCATGCACGTTATTAGTTCATTGTGAGGGGGAAACACAGCAGATATGATATCAAATTAAAGACCATTCAGCGAGCCAGTGTTTAAGAAACGTTTAACCAAAAATGAAACACATCAGTCAGTGGTTCTATTTTAGAGAGCCAAGCAATTCATTAATTTGATTAACTGATATAAACATTTTAAAAAGTTTGATGGAACAGGGTTTACTTTCAATTTCAATTCTGGAAAAACTTGGGGNAGATACTGAAACGAAATATTTACATCAGCGATCCAGAACCAATAATTTGACCTTGATCCAAATAGTTCTGTAAAAAAAAAAAAGGAAGTCTGAGCAAGAGTTAACTTGGGCCCTGGAAACAGAGACTTTCTGAGTAATGCATCTGCAATGGAGATTATTTACAGACAGCTCTGTAGCTGCACACAATTCTACCATATTTTGGAAAAAATGTGCAATGTGGTAGCAATATAAATAAATGCGGTAATCCACTGTGGTACTTGAAATGTTCAAAAATGTCTTCTTGTGTGCATTTTTTCCCCTCCTCAAACTCCTATTTGACTCCCAGGCATGCAGTAATGGCTTGATGGCTTCAAGCTACAGTATATGCTTCCCAATCAACACCATTATAATTCCTGATGATGTTATTGACAGTACTTGTAAAGTGCAGGTGAAATGTCTACGGAAGGAAAGCGCTCATTATCAGCTTGTGTCACCTCAGAAGAGGAAGATGAATTTGCGTGTGTGAAAAATAATGCATGCACGACAATCCACAATTAAAGGGCGCACTCGGTCTCCACCTGCAAGTTTCACCCATGTCAGGTTTCTTCTAGGCTGCTACACCTTAGTCATTTCACATAAGTGTTTATTTATGATCAAAATTCACTTTGTGCTTCCACTTACATGCATATGCAGCACTAACACACACACACTGAAACGTATCTGAAAGTCTCACCTGAATGCAAACACTGCTCATCAGATCTAAGGTGTGGGTGATTTTAGTTGTGCTTTCTTGCTAGAAACCAGCATCCCTCTGCTTCTCCTCCTGTTTTGATGGAGCAGCTCCCATCCCACAGGACCTATTAGTCAATTACACCTGAGCGTTCCTGTTTAATATGGGCTGAAAACATACCTGAGTTCCCAGCATCAAACACTTCCTTTGCTGTAGTCTTCCTGTGGTATACAGTACTGAGCGGGGTGGAGGTGTTGGTGTGTGTGTGACATTCAGAAAAAGGGAGGAATTATTCATTAGCTTTCTATTTTGCTCTTTCAGCCTCCCTCCTGATCCTCGTGTTCAACAACTCTAGGGCAAATGCAGAATTGCAAATGAGCTCCCGGAAAAAAAATTGAATTAATTGGCCATCCTCGCAGGCTTCTTGTCAAAGTTTGGGCTGACGTGTCAACGATTCCCCTCCATGATTCAACTCCAAAACAGCCCTGCACAGTAGTGGAACACAGCAGGGAGGGAGGGGGGAACAACAACAACAAAACACCCGAAAAACAAATGAGCAAAGCAAAGCACTCCATAACAACAAACCTACCCTCTGTGCATCAATTAATAAAGCACTTCAATTATGGCAAAACTTTTCCGAGTTGACTTCTGCTAACCGCACAATAATTCATTCATCCAGGCAGCTGTTACTTCATCCTCTCTGCAATTTCATAATCAGCCAGTCTCAAATTAGAGGACAGTATTCGCCTGTGGCTTTTCAGCGACTCGCAAAGCTGAAGTAATGATGTTACTGTGGCGTTTGCTTTTCGCACAAAGTGACAAATATTTGTAGGATTGTGGACATAAATGTGATCAAATCTCATGCTTTAGTTCCCCCTAAAGTTAAAGTTTTTCTAATAACTTTACATTTCTCTATATACTTATATACTTGTGTGTCTTTTAGCTCTATCGGTTAAATCTACTGCGATCAATGAGAAATAAAAATAGACCAGTGAAATGACCCGTCGTGTTTCTGTTTTTTAAAAAAAAAACCTACGAAGCATCATGTGTGCAGGTCTGCTGTAGTGAACAGAGCTGCAGCCGCATCCAGTTTACCAATATTTGTCTTAACACGCCATCTAGTGCTGGGCACATCTATTACAAGTGCAGTACAGCACCTTTTTCTTCTGCTATTAGTGTTACTACAGCCTCACATGTAGTCAACATGTTAACAGTAACCAGAATATGAACTCACATATTTGATGCCTGCATGTGAAGAGCTGCGAGTCATTATCATTTTCACAGATGTAGGATTTACCCAGTAAGACTGAAGTTAATTGTAGGGGACTGCAGCATGTCTGATAGTCTGCCTTTCATTCCAGTTCTGAAGTTCATTTTTGCTAAAAACAAACAAACAAACAAAAAAAACATGTGAGGAACTGACCACAAAATACTGCTGAGATGAAAATCTGTGACAACTGGTCCTGACTGCTGGTAAACCTTCTGTAACATAATCTCATCCTTTTATTTTTTAATTGTTATGAAGTGTTATGAAGACTGTGCCAAAACAGGTGCTTCTGAATCATGCACTGTATTTTTAAGGATTATTTAATTTCTTTAGCAATGAAATCTTTCATGCAGCTGTAATCTGCCTGAAAATGTCTTTAATAAGACATCTAAAAAAAAATACACAGTAGGATAAAAAGGTCTGTTTATTGGCAAAAATAAATAATGCATATGTCTGCACAAGTGCTTCTATTCAACAAAAAATAAAGACCTGACCATCAAAGCAGAGTCACAAACATGTCTGTGCAATAGTACAGCTTAATAATTAAGTCTTATTGTGAGTCCAGGTATTCTCGCAGAAGTGTCCAAGCCAAAAAGAACAGTGTGTCGCTGTGGGGTCCGCTTGAAGGGTGTGCAGTGTGGGGTCAGACAGTAACACAGGCTGGTAGTTTCTGGACACCATCTGTCCGTGGGTCAGAGTACAGAGCGGTATTTACAAGCAAACATGAGCCACACTGCGCACGCGTTCTCGGGATAAACAAACACCCGAACACGTACAGCCAGCCTCACGTGGTCGCCACGACAACACGCTATCTCCTCACAGAAGGGAGACCTGCATGAAAAATCAGAAGGAATGCAAAAAAAATGACAAAATACATTCGGGGAAGAAAAACGCCGTCTAATATTCTTGGTCATTTGTGACAAAGGGAGAAGACTGCCATGAGCCGGGGCTTCAACCGCCACCATAAGCAAATACAACCTTTCAGAAATCATTTGAATTTTCACAGTTTTGCTCCCTAGTTTTAATATTTCAACATGTATTTGTTGTTTTGACACACATGACTCGCAGTCTATTTAATTTGGCATGTATACGATGAGAAAAACCAGGTCCTCCTATGCTTAAAACTGTATCTTACCTGAGGCAGGCGGCGAAGGCTCGACGAGCGTTGCGGTGGAGGAAGTGTATAGGGAAGCCTTTGAAAGTGTGTCCGTCTGGCACGGCCCTCCTCACGGCGTCCTGGAACTCCTCGTTGCCACAGGAGACCCCAGTGCAGCGCTCCAGCTCGTAGGCCGACAGGGCCGAGGACAGCAGGTAGGACAGGTGGTCGTCCCACACTGTCGCCAGGTCCAGGTCCTGGAGGAGAGCACCCCGCAGAACCATTCCTCAGCAATACTTACATGCTAAAACTCAACAGTCAGCTAAACAGCAATATGCATAAGATATGTTCATTAAAATTACACACCTAAATATATTAGTCATTTCCCTGATGGAGGTGCTGTTTCACTTTTTGAATCATTTTGTCAAATATAGTTTTATTTTTGCATTTTTTGGCCACAGCGGCTTTTATGGGCAGTGGAGAGAGACAGGAAATGGGGGAGAGATACAGGGGAAGACACGCGGGCAGATTGGCGACAGGTTGGGATGCGAACCCGCGCCACCCGCGCCGCGGCGTGTGTATGTGGTCGCCGGCTTCACCACTAAGCCAACCAGACGCCCAAATATAGTTTTATTTTAAGTAAAAAAAAAATCTATATAATCTGGTGTACAATGGAATTGTGTGTGTATGTAATATATATATATATATATA
>JASGAU010363008.1:0-10494 GCA_030220045.1 Australoheros facetus
CCGCCGCTGTGGTCAGTCAGTGTGTTAAGAGGAGGAAAAAAATTTGGTTTATAAAGCAGAAAATCAGTGATGTAACAGGCTCACGGTCCATCACAGCTCTCAGGTTACTTTAATGTTTGAAGGACACAAAGAAAGTTACAAGTTTTCTTGTTGTTAACTGGCTGTATTGGACAAACTAATGAGAACACTCTGAGAGCAGCAATTCTTCTGAATTATGGAGGAACAGACGACCATGACTCCATGAGCCAAAAGTCATCATTTACTCTCTTCATGATGCAACATTACAAACAGAACAAATGTTTTGTCTCATTTAGCTGCAGTGTAATGATACAGCTGTACTGCTGCAGTTGTTGTACTTGCAGTCATTTAAATGTGTTTTATTCTGCAGACACTCATTCAGCTGCAGTCTACTCAGCAGTGACAACTGAAGATGTCAGTTATGGACCAACAACCATCAGATCAAGGAGGCCCAGGTACAGCTGCTCTGTAACAGAGCCAAGCTAGCTGCTGTTTGCAGCATCATGCTAAGCTAAGCTAACCAAACCACATCCTGAGTGAAGCTCAGTCCCAGTTCATATTTACCAGTCTGAACTGGGACTGTGTGATGCAGAGAGGTGCAGGTTGGAGGTCTTGATTGAACTCCAAAGCTTGTAATCGTGTTTCCTGTTGTTTGAACCTGAGATCACTGATGGTCACTTTGACCCTGAGGTTGAAGATTCTCTGGTCTGATGAAACAAGAACTATTACTTTATAAACATTATGGAAACCAGAACCTGCTCATCACCTACCCAGTACCATCCCAGCAGTGAAGCATGGAGCCAGGCTTGAACCCCACTGAGCATCTCTGTAGAGACCTGAAAATGGCTGAGCACCAACGGCCCACACCTGACGGAGCTCGAGAGGAGTTGAAAAGAAGAACGACTAAAAATCCATCCAAGTATGCAAAGCACCATACCCAAAAATACTCAGCGCTGTAATTCGTGTCAAAGGTGCTTCAGCTAAGTACTAAATAAAGTTTGCTATCATGTTTCCTGTTGTTTGAATCGTGAGTGTTTGTGTTCACACCTTAAACCAGACAGACAGCATCTACCCCACAGTTTGAGCTACACTGTTGTAGGTGGTATAAGAATGGACATGCAGTTTGTTGGACCTGTGGTAAATAACATGAAACTGAAAACTGCATCATGTGGATGCATCTTTCATTTCCAGCTGTTCTAGTGTTTGTTTTCTCCTCAAAGCGGGCGGTTTCCTCCCTCTGTCTCCACTGCTGCTGCTTTGTGTGGCTGTGACGCTCACAGTGTCAGGGGAAGCCGGTGTTCTGCACTACCCCCTGGTGGATGATTGAGGAAATGCATTAGAGCTGCTAAATCAAGATATTTCACATTTTATTAGATTTTAATTTCAATAATATTGTAATATATTGTAGTATAGTAATAGTATTAATACACCACTATGTGGTGACTTTTACAGAAAGGCCACACACACAAACGAGAACATCTTTGTCCACTGTGTAACAAAATGAACAAGATAAAGTGGACTCCACTCATCACTTGCAAGCAGCTTTGCAGCATCGTGTCTCTCATCAATCAAAAACACTTTCAGTTCCTCCTGCAGCTCATCCACGGGTCAGTACTGTACTTCCACAACCATCGTATGGAGCAATAAGGCTTTATCTGCATTATTAATATTGTGTTTTTTTTTTAAAGTATCCTTCATTATGTTGACATTTAGCTACTAGCTTACTGGCTGCTTCTCTTAAGTACTAATGTCTGTGTGGTCTCACGTGTGCTCATCTGTAAAAATCATCAGATTTCCACCATCAACCAAACAATGTGCTCGAGAAGATCCCGACAGGAGGTGAGGTCCTGATGAGGAAGGAGCATCAGCGAGTGGTTCAAAAGCAGCTCAGCTTTTTAAAAATGGGGACAGGGTCTGACTCCTCTGAAATCTGACTGGGCTGTACTGTATAAAACAACAGTAACAACAGCAGCAGCTGTCTCAATGAACTTTATTTTTATAGTAAAAACTTTACAGCACAATAAACAGAAACCTAACGAAATAAACAGAAACTTAACGAAATAAACATAAACTTAACTAAATAAACATAAACTTACTGAAACAGTGGTATAAATACACACGGGGAGTGAAAAGAGGAATAGTGCATAAAAACAGCATCAACTGAGTCAACAGGTCAGAAAGTCTCTGATAAAAGAACAGAGGCAGTCATCAGTGCAAAAAAACAAGAAGAATCTGCTCATCTTCATCAATACTAATAGGACATACATTTGAAAATGGATCCACTCTCATCAAAATACAGGAAAAAGTGACAGATTCCCTTTAAAATATGATTCAAAAAACATAAACACAGGCTTCTGGCTATAAACTGCTAATACTATGCAGTCATATGTAAAGTGTTAATGCCAATATGTGACCCACCTTCAGTGGGAAGCAGTGAGTAATATCACAAACTAACCACTTCCTATTACAAGTTTATTTACATTTTCATATAAATAAATACATTCATATAAATATATGACTCTACATACTTGTAAGTGCTATCAAACTGAATTTCTGTTATTACTGTGGCCCTCCTGTAGTACCACCAGGGGGCAGCGGCCCACACTTTGGGAAGCACTGTCCCAGACAGAGGTTGTTACATATGGAGCTGCCAGGTATGAGGGAAAGAGGAAGCCCACAGAGAGGATTCATGATGTAGGACAGGCAGAGGGCTGGTGTGAAACTGGAGGACGCTGGGTTGAGATGGAGGTAGATGACCTGCTGGGGTGACCCCAAACAGAAGCAGCTTAAAGAAGAAGAAGGAGCAGGTGTGTTCTAATAAAGTTTCACAGTACATTTAGTGCTTAGAAAACATGAAAAAAATAAATAGATAAAAGCTTCATACAATCAACTTTAGAGGCTATGATACAAAAATATGAATGATGGTGTGTTTTTAAACTGAAGCAGCAGATAGTTGGAATTTAAAAGTAAAGTTAAAGAGAGGCTTTAGCTGAGCAGGAGGCAGCAGGATGGACGAGCAGGTTTGGTCCCTCCTCACAGCATGAACAGTACTTTTGTCATTCATAACCTTCTAATACTCAAATACTAATACTTTAAACAAACTCGTCTTTTCAAAGAAGAAGAAGTTTTCCAGCTGTTGTTCGTGAAGGTTATTAATCAGCCAGCGAGGAGCTAAAAAACCTCAATTTTTCTGTTACTAAAAAAATTCCCTAAATGCAGGTTCAAATATCAAACCTGGAAATGTTTGCTGACCTGATTGTCGATGTTTGGCACCAAAGAAAAATGAGAACCTTTAAGAACCTTTAAGAAGTTGTGTCATTTTTCTTCTGGAATGAATCAATGTTTAGATAATGTTCTTCAACATGCAGCCCCCAAAATGATGAAGTCTTTCACAGAGATACTGAACACCAAAATCAGGAAACTCGGGATTCAGGTGTAAAAATCTCTGAGATGATTCAACAGAAGAACTGTTTGATTTGATTTCTGTAGATCATAAAACCGACAGAAGCAGCAATGAGAACCACGGCAAGAACCGAGAGACCAACTATCAGTGCCACAGATCCATCCTCCTCCTTCCCTCCATCCCCATTGCTTCCTGCTGGCTGACCTGCTGATGACGAACAGGTAACAGGTGTGAGGTGTCAGCTGAAACAAACATCAACAACCAGGAAGCAGCTTCACCTCTGATCACAGACACACTGAACTCTGCTCACTCACCTGGAGGAGAAACAACACTCAGGGTGATGATGCTGATGGGGGCAGTCTTCAGGTCAGCTCTCTTCCTCCGGTTTGTTCCCCTCTGAACAACACGACATTCATACGTTGCAGTGTCATTAATAGTCACATCCTTCAGAATCAAAGACACGTCTCCATCTTTCATCTGTCTGTCCTGCAGATCCACTCGGTTCTTAAAAGCTGGATGCTGGTTGTCTGGATCCAACTGCTCATCTCGGTACTGAAGGACGTATTCATCTTCCAGGTCGGGTCTGCTCCACTCGACAACTATGATGGGTTTGTTGTTGTTTGTAGCTCGACATGGCAGAGTGACGTTCTGTCCAGGCTCAGCTGTGATGTTTTTCTGCTCTGAAAGAGGAAACAACACAGAGCAGAGAGGTTAAAGGTCAAAGTACGGCATAGAGAACACAGGTCTCTGGTGTTTGGTGGTTGAAACCTGACTATCTGCTGTTGCTGACCACAATCTGTTAGAAGCACACAGAATACAGATGGATGACAATGAGCCACAAAGCTGCTCCTGAAAGTCTGCAGTAAAACTTAAATATGAAATACAGATTTCAGAGCAAACAAAGCAGCTTCATGAACTGATAGCTGCGTTATTAATGTGCACTCTGGATATCAGTGTGTGGCAGAGACACTGGTGAGGCCATACCTCTGAGCCAATCACAGAGGTCTTGCATCAGGCGCGGTCTTACCATCTAAAACACTTTGGTGAAAGTGCCCCATAAACAAAGCAGCTTCCTACCTTTAAGAGCAGCGGTTTCCCCGGGTGAGCGGAACAGACAAACGCACAGAAGGAAAATCCACGCTGAAAGTGAATTAAGAGTCATTGCGTGAAGGAATCAAAATCTTGCTCGGGAGATGAAATGTTGCGTATGCTTCCTGCCGTGGATAGTGAGCGTGTGTCACTCCAGCTGTGTTTAGGCTCGCGCCTGCCTCGTGGCTCCAGGAATGCACGCGAGCTACTTGACTTCACAGCATCTCAAACATCAGCCGAGCGGCCGTGGATCTGATTGGTCAAGCCCCCATGTGCTGATGTTGCGTGTGCGACTTTAGTTTCGGCTTCTGTGTGTGTGTGTGTGTGTGTGTGTGTGTGTGTGTGTGTGTGTGTGTGTGTGTGTGTGTGTGTGTGTGTGTGTGTGTGATGCAACCAGTCGCTGGTGTTGCTCTGAAGGTAGTTTGATAGAGTTCAGGCATTTTTTTGACTCGCGACTGGATGTAAACGCCGCCGTCCACGCGCAGAGCAGCGGGGACCGGAGCGGGGAAGCTGGAGCGGTGTGCGGTGTGCGGGCTAAGAAGACAACCACCGCACATACTTTCAGGGTTTTGCCTCACGAACATCAGAACCATCACAAATAAAATCGAAGCCCTGGAGCTCCTGATCGATGATCGAACGACTTTATCCAGAACTGCAGCGACGATCCCCGACACCACAGGCGTGACTCGGTAACAGCGCGGGGGGGAGGCGCTGTGAGGTCATCTACCACAGATACAACGAGTGGTGCGCCAGCAGCAGGATAGTAGCCCAGCATTGACCCTGAAGCATTTATAGCAGTGATGGTCTCTGCTGTCTGCATGGCAGCATCGCAGCATCATAATAGACAGCTGCAGGCTTGTTGTATTTACAATGACAGTGATAATAATACGCTTTAATGTGTTCATTAAGTTTGCTTTTCTGATTATCTGTATATAACAGTGATCGGGTTCCCGCAGGATCAATAAACTTTGCTCTCACTTGTTCTCCTCGGGGTTCTGTGGGTTCTACAACGATCTCTGAATGGAAGTGTGGGTTACTGCAGTGTGATATCTGCAGTGTTCTGCACTCTACTACAATACAGGATTTATCCTCATCCATCCTAACTCTTTAGACAGTGACAGTCATTTTCAGAGGTTACTGAGGTTAATAACTTAATAACAATAAGTTTGATGGTAACATGGACAGGACTAAACTCTACAGGCTGGCTCATAATTCAGTGTAAAATATCATTTAAGCTTCTACTTCATGAATAAAGTCATCAGCAGAAGCTTTCCTAAAGTATAAAAGTATGATTCAAATTCAGGCACTCAGAATATTCTACCATCATAAAATTTCACTCACACAGTCTTAAGAAAATTTTCTTAAAAAGCTCATTTAAAATTTGGAGCGGAGCGAATTCCTCTTTATGAGTGTGAAGTTTGCCGGTGAGCTTTATAAAACTGTTTCAGTGTGAAACACAATGAACATCGATCCATTATCTTCAGGTGTTCCCTGCCTCTCACCCTATGGCAGCTGGGAGAGGCTCCATAACAGGCTTTTAGTTATGGTAATGTACACAAATGTACTTCCAGCTGGTGTTCAACATTGGGATGGATAAATCTGCAGGTAACGTTCTTGAACATGTCCTGAAAACAAAGATGATGAATGCAGGACGTTGTGGACTTCCATTTCAGTCTGTCCTCCTCTGTGCTGTACCAGCTCTGCTATGATGGCTCAAATAATTAGGATGGTAAACGATGGCCATTTGATTCAGGTGTGTTGGATCAGGGACACATCTAAAAGCTGCAGGACACTGGCCCTCGAGGCCTGGAGTTTGACACCCATGTGCTAGATGTTCTTTAAAGTGTGTAACAAAGAATGAAGAAACAAACTCCCATGAACACATGTACACACTCAGCAGAGATTAAGCATGTCTCAGCTGCCCCACACATTAGACCTGACCACAGTGCACACTGTTGAACGCTGGATTTATTGGCCTGTTTATTGGTTAATAAAGCCAAGAAGGACCAATCAGAGAGTTTAGATTATCTTAGATTAGAACTAAATTAATCAATTCTAGCTAAAGTCACACAACCCTTTTTTTTCCGTGTGTTTGAGATAAAAAAATAAGTTCGGTGGGGAAATAGTCACAGCCACTTTTCCACCACACAGTTTGATTTAACACAGTGTTTCCTTGTCTGACGCACACTCAGGGATCAGGGCCAGTTTAAAGGTTTGGTGGAGGAGAGAGGAGAGGGTGGGGGTTAAGGTTAGAATTAGCGTGGAGTCTGGCTCTGCTGAAGCCGCAGCGAGTAAATCCCTGCAGGCGGATGCTGATTTTATGATCCCTCAGGGAAGTTTTCACTCATCACTCTGACATCTGATCCGTCACAGCTCAGTGCATGAATGAAGTCTGTGTGAAACACGAGATTATTCTTCTTTAAATTTTATTTTTTTACAATTTTATTTTTGCCTAATTTTACTGCTTTGGCTGGATTTATGATCAAAGTAGGACAGCTACAGTATGATGAGGTGATGCTTATGAGAATGGCACATCTTTGGAGTTCTTTAGATCCTCAGCCATGCCAACAACCGTGGGAAAATCTCAGTGTCAATGAACTGGAGTAACCCTGTTTTAAGGTGAGGCCATACCTCTCAGCCAATCACATGTGATTGGCTGAGAGGTATGTGGATCTAGAAACAGGCGCCCTGCCCTCAGCCAATCACCACATTTCTTTCCCCGCTGCTCATTCTTTCTTTATGACTAACAATTTCCTCCAGCGGCGGAAGTGGTTACATTTGTTTCCGATTCAGGGAGTCTTTTTTTTTTCTCCTGAGGCTCTCGCCCTTGTGCCTGTTGAGCTTGTGTATCACTGTGTGATTTATGCTACTCATTCATTTGCAAAGTAAACTACACAAAGCACTGTTGTCAGTGTTGGGGTTTGCACACTGCATCTCTCACCTTTGATCACTTCCGCTTTTGGAGAAGTTGCAGGAGATGTGTGTGAGTATGAGAGCACTGAGGCATGTGGGCAGATCAGTGGTGTGGCTTTCACACACACACACACATACAGAGAGAGACAGTTCATGAGCAAAAAGAGTAACAGAAAAAAAAGCAGAGCTTCATTTTGTTTAATGTATAAGTTTTATTTATAAAAAATATACAATAACACTCATATCAAGGCACTTTTTTCACATTAATAATCCTACCACTTCAATAACAAGCAGTTGTTGAAACAGCTGTAATAGTCATACAAAAACAAATGAGGTGTAAAAAGAGGGGAGAGGAGGAGGAGGAGAGCTCAGATATAAACAGCTTCATCTGTGTACATTCAAAGTGGACATGTGCTGAGGAGGAGCAGAGGAAGACCACAGACAGGATTTATGGATGTAGTGAAGGAGGGCCTGCAGAGGGATGGTGTGACAGAGGAGGTACTGGGACAGGGTGAGAGGGAGGCAGATGATTGGCTGTGGTGCACCGCAATGGGAGGAGCTTAAAGAAGAAGAAGACACAGATGTGCTTCCGGGTTTACAGCTATATGTGCTTAGAAAACAGAAATAAATAAAAGCTACATATAAACTTTAAATAATTATATACAATCTATTTAATCTTTAAAAATGAAGTTATAGCGAGGCTTTAGCTGAGCAGGAGGCAGCAGGTACGGTCCCTCCTTACAGCAGAAACAGTACTTTTGTAGCTGATAACCTTTTAATACTCAAACCTTCATGTAAACAAACTCATCTTTCTATGAAGGTCACCCAAAGGCACAACAAAGGTCTCACACAGGGAAGCTTGTACACAAAATGACTGCACTGTGTGTCCGTTACTAGAAAATGCCCTTAATGGACGTTCAAATATCAAACCTGAAAATGCTTGCTGACCTGGTTGTTGGTGTTTGGCACCAAATAAAATGATTAAAATTTCATGAAATCTTCTTTTGTGATGGACAAATGTTTAGATAACGTGTCTGAAAGACCGTGATGAAGACTTTCACAAAGGTTCTGAACTCCAAATTCAGAAGAGGCTTAATTTCAGTCAACAGTGAGAAGCTGGAAGAGCAGCAGGAAAAATCAGACGTTTCTAACAGGCTGCAATTCAACAGAAGAACCCTGCTGCTGCTGCTGCTGCTCCTCATGTTCTCTGAAGATCAAAAATACAACAACAGCAGCAACAAGAAGAAGAAGAAGCACAGCAGAAACTGAGATACCAACTCTCAGTCTGACAGCTCCCACCTCCTTCCCTCCATCCTTCTTCCCTCCATCCTTTTCCCCTCCATCCTCTGAGAGTCCTCCTGGCTGACCTGCATGTGAGAAGCAAAGTCTCATCAACAACATCTTTAGAAACAAACATCAACAACCAGGAAGCAGCTTCACCTCTGATCACAGACACACTGAACTCTGCTCACTCACCTGGAGGAGCAACAACTCTCAGGTAGATGGTGATGATGGGCTCAGTCTTCAGATGAGCTCTCTTCCTACGATTTTTTCCTCTCTGGAAGACACGACACTCGTATGTTCCAGTGTCGTTAACCGTCACATCCTTCAGAATCACAGACACGTCTCCATCCTTCATCTGTCTGTCCTGCAGATCCACCCGGTTCTTAAAAGATGGATGCTGGTTTTCTGGATCAAGCTGCTCATCCCGGTACAAAAGGACGTATTCTGGCTCCAGATCAGCTCTGCTCCACTCTGTGACTATGATGGGTTTGTTGCTGTTTGGAGCTCGACATGGCAGCGTGACGTTCCTTCCAGACTCGGCTGGGATGAATTTCTGGTCTGAAAAAGGAAAGGTTAAAGGTCAAAGTACAGCTGGTCCACAGCAGAGTGAGGGTGAGAGAAAGAACACTGATCTCTGGTGTTTGCTGGCTGAAACCCTCAGACCTCACCATGAGACCTGCTGACCGCAATCTGTTAGAACAAGCACACAGAATAGAGATGAGTAACAGTGAGCTGTAAAGCAGCTCCTGATAGTCTGCAGTAAATCCAAAACATGAAATAATATTAATAACTTAATAACTCTTACCTACATTTTTATATTGGATCTATTTTGTTTCTATATGTCAGTTTTGCACTCATGGTTGGTGCGCTCACTCTGATGTTCAGTTACTGTAGATTGTATTTTTTCTTGCTGCAGTTACAATAATTTCACTAGTAGGATCAATAAAGGATCTATCTGTACAGATTTCTGGGCAAAAAAATCAAATTCATTAACTGATAACTGTTTTTTTATGTGCATTCTGGATATCAGATTGTGTGGAAACAATAGAGAGAAAAGTCCATAACACAAAAGGATGTAAACAATATGACAGACAGGAAGTGTGTATTGTTTACACACTTTCTGTGAAGTGGAAGTCTTCACCTTTCTGTGAAGACCTCCATTAAAGCGTGTCCTAGAAACAGAAGCAACTTCTTACCTGGCAGAGCAGCATTTTCCCCACTTGCAGGTGAGTAGAGCGGATAAACACACAGTAGAATCCAGACTGAAACTGATTTAAGATTCATTGTGAATGAATTAAAGTGGTCCTCAGGAGATCAAAAGCCTTTTACAGTGCTGCCTGCGGCGCGCTTTGTTGTTACATTGTGAGTGAGTGAGCGTGTTGTGTCTCGGCACGCGCCTGGAGGTAATTAAAGTTCAAACTAAAAAAAAAAAAAAAAAGTTCAAACTGAGTTGTTGAACTCACGGTGGGCTGATGTGGACTGAGCATTAGAGGTGGGCGGATCGATCCTAATATCGATAATATCGATACCAACACTGGTATTGATATTGAGCAATACTCATGTAAAAAGATCGATACTCAAGCTTTTTTTTTTCTCTCCCGCATGCACTGAATGCTGCGCATTCATCAAAGTCTACTCTCTGTAAGAGTAGCGCTGTGCTGTGTCACGCAGCACACTCTCCCCCCTGCCCCCACCCTCGTCTTTTGTTGTTGCGCCGTCACGTGGCTCAGCGGCGCCAGCCAAACAGCCATGCAGGTAGGCTCAGCCTGGCCCGCCCACTCAGCGCT
>JASGAU010363013.1:0-25214 GCA_030220045.1 Australoheros facetus
TACAGATGAAAAGTAGCCTTTTTGGTTAAATCTGGCATATTTACACTTTGGTGTTCATTAATGTGCGCTGTCCCTTTTAAATAAAGAAATAAAAAAAAAAAATAAAAAAAATACAAGTTTTAAATGATTTGCAAATAACTGAATTCTATTTTCTATATTTTATTTATGCTTATTTCTGGCATTTTGGCAGTTTGGCATTTTAATGTTAGAGTTTCTGTGGATTGATTTGCATTTTGGGCCATGTGAATAACTGCTTTTCTGGCATTTGTGTATTGGCTTAATTTTCCAGCCTTAGGTTAGTAACTTGGTTTTTATATAACAGTGCAGAAAGATAAATACAGACTCCATTTTGGAAAGTAACGCTAACAGACACTATCATTAAATAACTGAATAAATTTAATGTTTTTTGATAAAAATAAATGCTGCATAAAATACTCTGAAACTTTATTTTTTGTGGTGTGAGGTTAAATGTCTGCTTGCATCCTATGATTTGTTAGTCACTCGCTACCTATTTATCACCTATAGTAATAAGAAGGGATAAATGCTCTTTTCCTTTTTTTTTTTGTTTTGACTGTCCACATATTCTAACAAAATCTTGAGGACTTGCGAATGCAGAAAATGCCAGTGGAGCTGCTCTCTCTGTCTGAATGAGACCTGCACCTCCACGGCACTGCCATTATACACCGACACACCACTAATCATGTGCGGCTGTATAGGTCATCCCTCCATTTTAGCTGGTGGTGAAATTTGCAGTTGATGATAAATTCACTCGGTGCTGTCGGTGGGCAGAGACATGCAGCTGTGTACAGAGTGATTTTCCTCTTTAGGACCTGTTGGAGCTTTATTTCCGAACAGGATAATGAGAGATGTTAGCTAAGCAGCCATCATGACACAGCAAGGTGTCTGTCTCTTTGTGTCTGAGCACAGTGATCGACTACAGGTTCAGATTTATTCCCCCTGTTGTTCTTTCTGAGAGAGAACAAAGTCAGCCTGCCTGCTGCCTCGCTTCCTCAACCCAAATTCATTGAAAATGCTCTTGAGTATTATTAACATATAAAAGATTTTAGTTGGTCTTTGTATTGTAATGATAATGAGGTTTAAATGAAAAATTGAGACCAGTCTTTTCACTTCATTTGAAGATCAACAAAAGGTGCACTGCACTCGATATAATTCACCATTAAGGCTGAAAAGGATACTGAACAGCGTGTTGGTTTCTCAGTGTCTGTGGGCCTCCGTGGCCGTCTCCTGAGAAAAATCAAGGCCCTGAAGGCAGAGCAGAGTGGTTCAGAAGCCCCAGCTGAATTCTTGTGTCCAATCACCAGAGAGTTGATGAAGGAGCCAGTCACTGCTGCAGGTTAGTTTACAAATGAAAAGCAGTTTGTCTCTAGTGTCTCAAACTGAGTCAAAGATGGGGACTTCCATTTCTGCCACAGCTTCACTACAATGATTTTTACATGGACTGTGTATGGATGTCATGACTATATGTCTGCTCCACAGATGGCTATTCCTATGAGCGGGAATCAATTTAGAGCTGGATCGGAGGCAAGAACAAAACCAGTCCCATGACAAGCCTACCCCTGCAGACAACACTCGTCACCCCCAACAGGTCTCTGAAGATGGCAATAACACAGTGGAAGTCAAACCTGGAGACAGCAGCGCGACATCTGATAACAAGTGCTGATTGAAGTAATTATTAATTTGTGCAGGGGGCCACAGGAGCGTCACATCTGGCAAAATGATCAGAATCAGAGATCTCAGAGAGGTTGAGTGATACTTATCTAGTAAATAACCTTTTTTTTTTAGCTATATGTTTACATAACTGCCAATTTTACTGCATATTTAAAGAGATAATCTCTAAAGCAACACTGTCACTGTGTAACTTTTAATGTGCCTTTCACAAATAAAGTGCAATTTAAAATCCACTTTTTTTAAATTGCCTTTTAAATTCAGTTTATTGCAGTTATTGAGAAGGCAGAGCAATGACTGTAACTTTAGCTGGACTGCACTGCTGAGTTCCTGTGATTCCTAAACACGTCTTCTGGAAGAAATATATAAAAATTAGCCCCTTAGAGCCCTTTGGGAAAACAGCCTTTGGCTACTGCTTGTTTCAAGTCTAACTGAATTAAACATGGTGTTCATTTTGTAAATGAACAACCCATTCAGAATAAAATCGATAAAGCAGAGTGTGCATTAAGATGGGCCTATCTTATGTTATTATCCATGCAGTCTCTCAGTGCCAAAGATTAATGTTACAGTGGCTGTGCCCATCTTTTGTATACAGTTTTATATACAAGATACTGAAAAACTGGTTGGTTTGGCAAATATACACTTGCATAACTGCCTCACCTCTATTACGCTACAGTCACACAAGGGAAAACAGTAGTTGGAGGCTGAGGCATGGCCAAAATTATTACAGTCATGTGCACTTGCATACCTTTTGCCTTTGAAACGGTTGCTTTGAATATGGGGACGAGGTCTACCACCCACTTGTTGTCAGTTGGTATCTTCAAAGTGACTTTGGTGCAAGATGTGACAAAAACAACAGCAAGTTAGACTGCCATCAGTTTGCAACTGAATTGGGTCAAGTGGTCAATGATACAGTGATCAGTGATGAACTGTGACAAATCAGCAAAAATCATAAATCTGTTGCTGTCTACATTCAGTTGCATCAACTGCTTCCATTAAGAATCCAGTCAGAACCTCAGATGTGAAACAGGAATTCAGAAAATAGTGACTTAGCTGCTGCAGGATGCTGATTTAACTACAGTCACTGAGAAGCCTTGCGTTTATATAGGAAAATAACCAGAATACAAAAGAGCAGTGGCAGTCTCTCTGTATTTATAAATTAGATGGCAATTATTTCCAAACCTTCCCAGTCTGCCTGAGACTGACTGCAATCAGTCTGAGACGCTAATTGTTTGGAGACCAGAAAACCTGTACAATCGCCTTGTGATTGAACGTGGTCACCCAGGTTGAGCAAGCAACACACTCAACCTCAGGGCGACCAGCTGGTTGGCACAGTTGCAATCAGTGGCCATATATGAAACAAAATTTTAAGCATTCACCAGGCAAAATGCAAATTTTACTAGTCGCGAGGAGGTTGCCTGGTCCTCTTTTTACTCTGTGACTGAGCCATTTAAGAGCAATATACAGCAGCATGTGTGTCTACGAAACATCTGATGGGCACTCGTGCATTATATAAGTGGAAGAGGGAGGATGGATGGATGAAAAAAGTACCCTCATACAACACAGACTAGTAGCTGGTGTGCAGCTGCAGTTTTTGATCAGAAATTCACCACTTTATCAGCCTAAAGCAAATACAGCAGAAATTCAGAAGAGGACTAATTCTCTGCTTCTGAGGAAATGGTCTCACTGGCTGCAGTAGTTTTTAATGTGTTGGCTAATATATGTGGCAAATGACGTGCATAGTGCAAACAGCACTATATTAATCTGCTGCATTGCTTTCACCACTGACCAAATGGCTGAATGATGTTTCCACTCCTGCAGACCTTTTATGATAGACACTTAACCAAATCAGCCTTTAGAATAAAAGTGAACGGAGCAGGGTTTTTTTTTTCCCCCCTCAGTGGGTCTTTATTTCTCTCTCCCATGGTGGCTATGGCAAAAATGTTCAATTACAGTATGTGATCACAGCTAATAAAGCTCACAATACTGAAAACATGGCAACAATTGCATTTAATGTACATAATAAAATAGAGCTGATGGCACCGAGTCCCCCAAACCACTTTCTGCTTTTATAGACTTTTTTCACTCTGTAATATAAACTGCAATTGAAGCATGCACTTAAATCTCAACATTGAGAATCATAAAATGTCTTAGTAGCTGTGCAAAAATAACTATATAAAATATATTGCTTTTACAATTAACCAAGCCATTGGCGCTGTAAATAAATTAAACTAGACAGCAACAACAAGCAGATACAGAAAGGAATTCAATTCAGTGTTAATGGTGATTTTATATAATGTACAAACATATTTAACAAATGTTTTTAAGAACCTTTAACACCATTTGAACAACATTGTGCCTAAAACTCAAGATACACAAGTCTGAACTTGTCAATACACTTAACATAAACCTTCACTGAAAAGAAGGAAAAGTACATATTTATATAATATACACAACATGAGGATCTATAACGTCCTTCGTAAAACACAGGAATGCCCGTCCCTTGAACGTTTCACTGAAGACTACATGTTCCTTCAGATCCATTTATTTTGTGCACACTTTGCAGTGTTGTAAATTTAAACAGATGATATTTGATATTTGAATTTTTGATCAAATTGCAAAGAAATCAGGAAATGTGTTTGCACTTTGCCATTTTTTTTGGGTTACTGAGCGTAGACAGACTGGAAAATGGCAGTTTTATTCAAATTCAATTAAAAGCAATGCAGTAAAATGTGCAAAAAGCAAAGGGGTCTGAGTCATTTTTTTAAAGCAACTGTGTTTCTTCTCACTCAGCACCATGGACGTAATGAACACAGCTCAAACCCCATTTTCAATCATCCACTCAAACTATTCTGCAATAACATTAAGCTGTAACTGAATATGTTGTTTAAGCACTCGCTAACTGTGTAAAGTGCTCACTGTCACCGTTTTGATGATCAGGACTGTGGAGTACGTGTCCGAATACTTCCTTCAGTGCAATGTCTCCAGCTTGGCTGAACGACGGTGGACATGTCACGTAACAAAAGCTGACAGCCACAAGCGGCAGATTGGGACGAGTAAAATCTGGAGCCTTATGCACACTGCTCGAATTCCCAGGAAAACAAACAGCTTGCAAACTGTACTTCTCACAAGGCGTGAACGTCAGACTGCACTCTGTTTGGAGTTGGTTAAAAAATATGAAACAAGTCATTCTCACTTTAGATTTTTACTTGTATGTGTGTGTGTGTTGTGGACTGTAAGAGGAATAAAAGACGTATGTCTACACATTTGACTCTATAAATGATCGCTTTGGTTTCATCGAAGCTACGTGAATGGCAGGATTATCTCGGGCTAGGCCAGGCTGCTTGGGCTTACTGTCCATTAAAGCATGCGGCATAGCCAGTGCTGGCTTGGACTCTTTGTAACAGTTGGCAGCTTGGCAGAACTTCTCTGCAAATTCCTTGGCGTGCATGCCATTTTGTAAGCTACTCATCGCCATACCACCCTGAGGTGGTGGAGGTTTGTGCTGCTCCTGGTAAGTGCTTCCTGTTTTGCCATCGACAGGCTGCAGGCCCATGGCTGACATGTTGTGACACACAAGGCCGTCAGAGGAGTGGTTCAGCCAGCTGCGACCGGCAGACTGCAGGCTCGGGTGACTCTGCAAGCTGTGGTGCTGCTGCTGCTGTTGAATTTGCTGCTGCTGCTGTTGCTGAAAGCGAGCTGTCTTGTCAGTTATGCCCATGAAGGGCCTGGGTTTGTACTCGGTTGCAGAGCTGGCCTGTTGGCTGTGCTTTGTTTTGTCAGTGATCTTGGTACGAACATCAGGACCTAGCTTGCCGCTGTCCGACAGGCTGCTGCTTGATGCCAGACTGCTGGTAGAACTGGACACACGCATGCTGCTGCTGCTGCCACCGCCGCTGCCTCCCTGAGATCCCACTGCACCGCACAGCCCTTCCTTCCCAGAGTCAGAGTGATTTCCCTGGAGTCCAGGAACAGAGCAGGCCAAGCCATCTAGGGATGGTGCTGAGTGGGCAGACAGCCTGTCTTGACCCAGACCTTTGGAGTTGCTGCAGGATGAGTAAGAGGCTTGAGAGGAGTGAAGGCTCTCATTTTCACAACTGTGACCTATGGAGGAGGAGGCAGTTGCCAGCAACATGCGGTTCCCATACATAGGCTCATCAGCTGTGGGAGGCAGAGGACCGATGTCGATACCTGGACCCGGCTTCAGCATGCTGGACATGTGTCGGCTGGGTAACGGACTGGAAGGAGCGTACTGAGATTTGGCCCCCGCTGAGCGGCTCCCCACAGCACCTCCCCCAATCTGTATGGAACTCATGTGCTGATTGGTCTTGACAATTTGGGCTTGCTTGGTTGGCTGCAAGACCAGGCCCTGTTGGGTCAGGGCCTCCCGGTGGTCACGAGGGTACCTGTGTGGAGGAAGCCTGCTGGGGCCTGGGGGTGAGCTGGGGCTCAGACTCTGATTCTGGTGTCCCACACTGTTGCTGGCAATTGCTGATTCACAGGGTAAGACTTTGTTAAAAGAATAACTGTTCTGGGACCAGCAGGCTTCACCTGTCCGGTCATGCTGCGTGTCATCCTCCTCCTCTTCCTCCTCTTCCAGAATGTCTCTTTGGCCTTCCACACTCCTAGCAAGGCTGTGCTCTGAGGGGTCCTCCTGTCCTTCGTCTTGCTCCTGGTCAGACTCGTGGCCTCCTGACGCCTGGCTGGATGCAGCTGCAGCCCCAGCCAGGCCTCCTTTGGTCTGAGATCGCTGCATCTGTTTACACTCCTCCTCGACTCGAGCCAGCAGACGGCGGATTTCCCGGTTATTGGGGCACAGTTTGGCTGCTTCATGTAAGTCAGCTAAGGCTGCCGTGAACTGCCTGTGGATGGAGAGAGGCATTGTCACAAGAAGCAAAAATAAATAAATAAAAATAATAAAAACCAAAAAACATCTACACAATCCTGGCCTGGAGTTGCTGAACCGCTTACCTGCTGCTTCTTTTAGCTCTGGCACGGGCATAGTAGGCCTCATAGGATTTGGGTTTCAGCTCCAGTGCTTTTGTTGCAAATTCCTCAGCCATCCCAAAATCCTACAGGGGAAAAAAAGTAGAATAGATAAATTATACTGAACCAGTTGTTATTCTCATCTTGCTATGATGATAATGGAAACTTAAGTATACACAGCTCAGTTTCTGTCACATCTGTGGCTTAATTTTGTTTTATATCAGTGCTTGCTCTCAGTGCAGGTTTTTTTTTTTTTTGTCCTCACACATTTCTAAGTCTGTTTTGTATCACAGACACAAACAATATTTTCAAACACTATGTGAAGTCTGAATGTGAGCCATGCAACATCTCTCTCACATTTTATACTCCCTATGTGAAGTGATAAAATGCCTGGCAGGCACCCCAGGTAGTTAAGAGTTTATTGTAAAAAAAACAAACAAAAAAAAAAACACACAACCTTGTGCCTGTTTCCCTCATATCTTTTGCTTGCTTGCGGCATGTAATTGCACAAACAGCTGGCTCACTACAAACGTCTTCCTGCTAGACTTGGACTTTGGAATGCAAACAGCCTAAATCTGTAGAAACTATCATCCAGGAAAAAAATAATAAAAAACTTACTTTCACGATGCTTGCTTTGATGGGATTTTTAAAATGTACAGTCCAGCTCAAATAATGCTCCATCATTCTGTAAATCATCAACGAGCAGAGAAGCTGGCACTAGAGCACTTTCACAGGAGTGATTTGAGGAGACTGAATCACCTAACCAGCACATCTGGAGGAGCACACCCTCTCCGTGTTACCATCTAAACACTAACAAGCCTTCAGTTACCTACACACACTCAAATCACTGCACATGCAGTCACAGATTTCTTCCTTTCTACATCATTTTCATGTCAATGAAATACTAAAAATTTCTTTAAGTAGTCTTCAGGAATAGTTCTCCGGGGTTCTTAAAGGACATTCAAAGCTCTTCTTTGGATATTGGCTGCCTTTTGTTCCGTTCTCTGTCAAGACGATCCCACAGTGCTTCAATAATGTTGAGGTTCAGGCTCTGGGGAGGCCAATCCAGGACCGACAGTGTTCCACTGTGTGTTTTTCTATTTAGGTATGCTTTTGTTACATCGGCAGTGTGCTTGGGATCACTGTCATTCTGAAGAATGAAATTGCTGCCAATCACACATGTTGCACGGATATTGCAAAATCTGACGGTACCTTTCTCTTCTTGTGCAGTTTAGCATACCTCAGCCTTTTCTTCCTATTTCCCTTCCTTAAGAATGGCTTCTTGACAGCCACCCTTCCACTGAGGCCATTTCTGATGAGGTTAAACTGAAGAGCCAGCTGGTTCTCTCAGGTCCTGTGTCACGTCTCTGCTGGATTTTTCTTATTTCTTAAGGACGTGATTTTCACAACGCAACTAAAGAAATTGAATGTGTTTTTTTTTTTCAATACACTGCTAGAAGCAAAGCTCCTAAAGATATAATTTAAAATGGGTTCTTTGCTGAGTCGTCTGTTACGTGTAGACACAACACTGGCTCATCCGTTCAGTTAGGAGCCTTTTCTATGCTTCAGTGATTTATAGATCAGGGTTAAGTGGCTTAAGAAACAACAATGACAAAAAATGTCTCTGGAAATGGTCAGTTACAAGAACTGGATTGAAAATGAATAAAAAAAACGGCCAATGTTGAAATAAAAACCTTGAAAGATCTTAAGAAAGCCTGGACAACTACTGCTCAAGACCACTTTAAAAAAATGACAAGTCTGGCTCCTTTGAAGCAAAATATAAAGAAATGACAGGTGGCTCAAGACTTTTGCACATATCAGTAACAATTTTATTACACACTAACAAATAAATGAAGAATTGTAGCTGAGGAACAGAGGAAAAGCAAAGGGAATGAGTCTCTTGAGAGACTTACATTGGTTTTCCTGCGACAGCGGGAGAGATTGAGGTACAGGGAGACCCTCAGGTCTTTAAATGCCTTCAGGTCATCGCCAAAACCTTCTCTGGGAAACTTCCTTAGAGCGTACTGGTACCTCTGGGCTGCCTCTTTCATCTTCCCTTTCTGCAGGACACATGAAGGGCAAACACACAGTGAGGAAGAGGAGAGGACCAGAAGGAAAAGTGGAAATATGTAGAGGAGAGAAGCAAGCCAAGGCATCTACCAGATACTCCCACAATAGCTGTTCTCTGGCTCAAGCCCTCCCTTCTCATCAATCACACATACAACAAACAGACAAGCTCAGATAAGACACACACACACACACACACACAAACAAGTTACACATGACAGGTTTGTCCTTTCTGCTACAAACTCAATCTGTTAAATGTCAGACATCGATCATGGCAGCGTTGGTGAGTGATGGGAAACATGCACGTCAATTCATTTTCTACATTTAGCCAAGATAGAAAAAAGATCTTTACTGTGCAGAACTAAATTATACTTCTAAACTCCTTCCATTAAAAAAAAACAAAAACAAAGTAGTAGCAATGTTTGTTTTTTCCCTAATTTATTTTAGTAACGTCTTCTCTACCGTTGACAGGAAGTGATTTCTATTTCAGTTACCTTGTAAAGTAGGTTTCCTTCCTCCATCAGCTTCTGAAGAAGGATGATGAGGATATCAGGCTTTGAAGTAGCCATGGCCCAAGCAGCGTTCCCTGTGGATGCAGAAGGCATTTCATGGTGCTGTTTTCTGCTTGAACAGATGGACACCGTATTCTCTTTAAACTGGTACAAGGTAAAGTTACCTAAAGTTTGTACCTGATCGATCATAAGGAGACGTTCTGTAGCCTTAAGTTTATTCAGGGCAGTTAAGAGTTAGGAGGGAGAGAGTGAAGAGAAGAGAGGTCAAGCGACAGGGAGAGTTGTTATTTGAAGTGAAAGGAAAATGTGTTACAAAGTGCAGTGTGACAATATACAATTATGACTCACTTATGTTGAAATGGTGTCAAATATTCTGCAGTAAATGCATGCCGACTGCACTCAGGGAAAATTTAAAGGTTCAGCTCTAATTTTTTTTTTCCCTTCCTAAGACAGCAGAGTGCACTGAAGATAAGCTGCAGACACATAGCTTTATGAATGTCATTTGGGTGATAAGTCACATTCTTAAATTAGCTAAGCAGCACATCAGGGAGAAATGGGAGCGACATACTCTTTATAGCGAGGGTACACACACACACACACACACACATGCAGTGAGTGAAAAGCAGGAATGGAGACAGTTTTTCCATGACATTCCACAAAATCTGTCTGAACTTATTTTTAGTACTATGGGATACAGAGCAGGGCAGAAACAAGCTCGACACAGAGACACAACAAAAATACTCAGTATTTCAGTGTTTACTGAGATGTGACAGTACTCCAAAGAGTGTTGTACACACTGGCATTGGCATTGCATTTCTGCATTCACTATTATCAATTTTACATGCTGGTAAGAAATATACAAAATACAATTTTTAGCAGTTTCATCCTTAGACATAGCAAGTTTTTTTTTTGCAGAGTTCTTACCCAGCTTGGCTCCTTTCTTCAACAGAGTCACCACCACCGACGTGTTCCTACAACCTATGGCCCGGTCCAGCGGCCTCATCCCACTGTGGTCCACATGCTCTATCACTGCCCCTCTTTCTACCAGATACTGGACCTATAGGAGACCACAAATGGTTAAAAACACAAACAATGCATCCATAGTCAAGAGCAGAGCTAACACACAACAGTCTGTGTTCAATAACCACACTGGAATGTTAATTAAGTCTAAATAAAGTTCGGGTGTGTGGCATTTTTGTGTTTCTAACGATATTGGAGGGTGTGTGTGTGTGTAAACTACTATCACTCACAATCTCTGCATCTCCATAGAAAGCAGCGAGGTCCAGTGGAGTTCGTCCGTTTTTGTCTGTGTGGTCGATGACCGCACCCTTCTCTACCAAAAACTGCACCACATTCTTATGTCCTTTTAAACATGCCCAGCTCAGCGGCGTCAGCCCCTCCTTGTCCATCGAAGTTAAAGATGCACCTTTGAGATGACAAAAAAATAAATTAAAAAGGGCATCCACTGCTTTGGTGCACTAACTGGTGGATGTTTTATGGTTGTACTGTTGGTGACGCTCACCTTTAGAAAGCAGAAACTCCACAGTGCTCAGGTGACCCTCACAGGCAGCCACCATGAGTAGGGTCCTGCCCTGCTTGTCACTGATGTTAATGTCGGCACCGTGCTGTAGCAGCAGCTCTGCAATCTACAAACAGGCAAATAATGCTCAGCTATATAGAGGTCACGCAGAGCGTTATTTCACAAAGTAGGCATCTGTGTTCAGTAACTGTTAGACCAGACGTGGCTCTGAGGGCAGCACATACAACGCAATCAAATGCCACATGTCGGAGAAAGAAAAGAAGTAGAAAAAGGCCATTATGTAACTGTAGTTTGAAGCAGTGTGGTTATTTGCAAGCACTCAAACTCTCACCTGCCAGTGTCCCTGTCTGACCGCACAGAAGAGAGGAGACACCCCCCGTCTGTTGACCTGCTGCACCACCGCCCCTTGCTCCAGCAGGAAGCTGCATACCTCCATCTTGCCTCGGCCGGCCGCAGCTGTCAAGGCTGAAGTGAAAAAAGGAGAGGACATATACACATTTATTACAACATATTTACTCAAACACAAGAGAACATAACATGTGCAGTACACAGTGTTTTTTTTTTTTTTTTTGCTGCTAATAAGAGTTATCCAGTGTCTTTAGTAACCTTGAAGTACTGTGTGTGGAAAAGATGACGCTTAGATCAAAATACTTACTCCAGAATCTCTGGAAAAATAAGAACCAGCAGAGAAATGCAAGCTACAGTGTGGTACTAATTGAGTTTAAATCAGATAATTATGTTTATGCTTATTAAACTCATTAAATCCCTGCCTCAAGTTCCCCCGGCCTTGTACAAAGAGATGAGAATTCAGTCATTTCATGCATCAGCAGGCAAACATTAGACAAGAAAAAATCAAGCAACTGTGTTAAATACCCGTTCTTGTTTACGTTTTGTATCTTTCTCAGACCGAGATTAACTGGAATTAGCCAATTAATTTTAAAGAAAAGGAACTCAAATACTGTATTAACTGGTGCGTGTTAAGAAAAGAGATTCTTGAAGTGTTGGATGCTTACAGTTCATCAGCAGATGGACTGGTCTTAAATGAGTGCTGGTTATCCAAACAAAGTGGGATCCAACGTTAAGAATCGGAGCAGCTTTGCTCTCACAGAGAGATTTAAGGTGCCGCTAAGCCTTCTTGTCTCTCTGACATCATCCATCTGGATGAGCAGTCACCAGAGCCAACCAATCCCAGCCTCCATCTGCTCAAAATATGGATATCCTCTCATACCGCGCAGAGCAGAACAATGACTCTAAGGAACTAAACTTAGGCTGTGCTTGTTCTCAAGGGAGCAACACTGGGGATGGTAGTGGCCCACAATGAACATATAATCAACAGCTCAAAATTCTCACTGTTATGTTTTTGCACTTTAGCCTCAGAAGTTCTTCCTGCTTAGAGACTTTTCCCATATATTGATGATGCTTGGGGTGGCTGTAGCTCAGGAGGTAGAGCAGGTCACCTACTGATCGGAAGGTCAGCGGTTCAAATCCTGGCTACTCCAGGCTGTGTGCCAATGTATCCTTGGGCAAGATACTTAACCCCAAATTGCTCTCCGATGCAACCGTTGGAGTGTGAATGTGTGTGAATGTTAGGTGTATGGGGTAAATGTAAACATGTTGTGTAAGCGCTTTGAGTGCTCAGAAAGAGTAGAAAAGCGCTATATAAGAACTAGTCCATTTACTCATCTCAGCTGTCCTGCATTTCAGCTCTCCCTCTTCCTCCTCCTGCAGACCACATACACACCACGTTCAAAGTGTCTTTAAATCACTTTGATAGACCAGGTAAACAAATAATTGCCCTATTCTGCAACCAGGCTGGTGAAGCTCAAGATACACCAACAACAGAGAGGTCATGACCTGACATTTTAACCAAAGCTTTGCAGATAACAGAAAACTGGAACCTTAAAAAAAAAAAAAGAAACCAAATGCCTGCACCAGTTTATGCCTGTAATAGTTTCACAACAAGAACTGTTCAGGAATTCATAAAGAACTCATCTAATTACAATATTTGACAGACTGTCAATGAAATAAAGGTTGCAGGAAAATTATGAAGGACAATCCAGACAATGGGTCTGAAAAATGATCACTTGGTTTGCCTGGGGAGGAAGCAGATGCTAAATTACATTACGGGAAATGCATTTCTAAAGAGCACATATTTCACAACTTTGCCTCTACCTCTATGTATACAGTATGTAATCACCAGACACTTTTTTTAGGTTCACCTGTTCAACTGCTCCTTAACGCAAATATTTAATTGGCCAATCACATGGTAAATCACATGGTAAATCACATGTGATTGGCCAATCACATGGAACTTCAGCAGGTAAGACGACCTGCTGAAGTTCAAACCGAGCATCAGAATGAGGAGGTGATTTAGGTGACTTTGAACGAGACGTGGTGGCTGGTGCCAGTCGGGCTAATCAGAGCATTTCCGAAACTGATGTACTACTACCGACCATCTCTACAGTTTACAGAGAATGGTCCAAAAAAGAGAAACTATCCAGCGAGCAGCAGTTCTCTGAAAGAAAATGGCTTGTTGATGTCAGAGGTCAGGGGAGAAAGGACAAATCGCTTCGAGCTGATAGGAAGGCAACAGCAACTCAAATAGCCACTCCTTACAACCAACGCATCCATAAGAGCATATTCCAAATGCACAATACATCAAAGCTTGAAGCAGATGGGTTACAGCTGGAGAAGACCACACTGGGTGCCACTCCTGTCAGCTAAGAACACGAAACTGAGAACTCAAAATTCTCACCAAATTTGGACAACAGAAGATTGGAAATACGTTGCCGTTGCCTGAGGAGTCTTGATTTCTGCTGTGATGTTCAGATGGTAGGATCAGAATCTGGCATAAACAACATGAAAGCATGGATCCATCCTTGTACCAACATTCCAGGCTGGTGGTGGTGGTGTGGGGAAATTTTCTTGGTACATGTAGGTCCCCTTAGTTCCAGCTGAGCATAGTTTAAAATGCCACAGCCTTTCACACAGCCATACATATTCTTCCCACTACATACACTCACATACACCCAACACATCACTCCAAACATGTTGAGTGGAAGGAGGGGGAGGGCGGGTCTTCCACACCCCAGTTTCATGCACCCTGCCTGGGGTAGGGACTGGCTAGTGGTTTGGGGCTGCATTGGCTGCTTCCCTGGGGTGCCGCTGGCTCCGTGCTGGTACCCGCTCGCCCACACTTGGTGTCCATGTGAGTTCTGTGTGTGTGTGCATGAATGTGTAATGGTCATATATGTGAGTATGAGTATATGACCTATGTGCGTGTGTGTGTGTGTGTGTGTGTGGACAGCAGGGCCTGGGTCTGTGGCTTGCTGAGCCTTGGCACCTGTGGGACACGGTTGCGGAGGGTGGGAGTCACCCCTCCCTATCACTCCCTACCGCTTCCCGCTGATTGCCACTGCTGCCCCTGGGGTGTTGGGTGCCCGGGGGTCCCGGGGGTTCATGGCCGGATGTCTTGGCGTGGCTCTTGGCCCGCTCCCTTGGCGGTTGTGGCCTGGGGGTGGCTCGGGCCTCTTTGGCGTGGGGGGGGGGCTCTGCTGGGTGTTGGGCGGTTCTCGGGCGCCTGGGGCCTTGGGGTCGCATTCTCGGCTCGTGCGGGGGGTGCCGGCCTGAGGGCGGGGTCTCCCTCCTTCCTCCTCTGGGGTGTGTGCACGGTTGCCATCGGGATGTGTGGCCTCCAGTCTTCTGAGGTCCTAGTGGGCCGTGGATAGGCCGCATCTCCTGGGTCCTTCCCTGTTTGCCTCTGTATCACGGGGGGCATGGTTGCAGTTTCTTGCCCCCATTGGTGAGTATATTCCATGACAGAGGCACATATACACATTATTTGCAAGCAACAGCAGGATTGTGTGTGTGTGTGTATATGTATGTGCATGTGTATAGATATGTGGATGTTTGTATGGATGTATGTGTGTATATCATTCTTTAATTATTCTTTTCTCCCCTTTGTATAGTTTAGTTTTGTTTCTTCTTTTTTTATTTTCTCTTTCTCACTCTTTTTTCCTTCCCTTTCCTTTCTACCTGTCAGGCCTGGTGTAAACAAATAAAATAAAATAAAAATACAAACATTAACAAGAGTAGCCTATTGGAAAACTTACAGAGCTATTCTTGGAAAAGCAAATACGTTTGGTACACCGGAGCATTCAGATCATATTCCGATTGTGAAAACTGCCAGACGTGACAGGCTTAAAAAAAACAAACAATGCCACAGCCTACCTGAACCCTGTTGCTGACCATGTTCATCTCTTTAAGACCACCGTTTGGTAAGGTTTAGGCACCAAAACACTTGGTTATGATTATGGTTTTGGCTAAAATATGCTCTTCATCAATCATGTGTTACAAAGAATTTCTGGCACTGACCACAATACCATCAACTGAGAGTAAATACATCATGTGGGAAAAATATTCTGAAAATATAAACCCTAACTTAAATAAAAGAAATGCACTAACATTTAACTATATTACTGACTTGCTAACAGGTGCTAAAAAATACACACAGGAAAAAGACCAAAATATATACCAAAAATTGCTTTTATGCAAAAACAACAATGCTGCAGCTTTTTGCCATAAGTCAGTTCTGCTTACAACAACTACAACGACTCTCCGCAGGTAAATTACCTTTCTTTACATAACAGGGAGGCATTCTGCATCCTAAGAGGGGACTTTAAAAGATAGAGTTCGCACAGATGTACAATCAAATCATCTTCTACTTAACCACAAGAGACAGCAGGTCTATTTGCATTGAGATGTAATACTCCAATGAATTTTAAACATGCTATAAAATTTCAGAGGTTGTTATGAGAGAACTGTTTCTGAGTCAACAACAAAAGGCTGGCTTTCAAGGGGATATTTCAGGATTTTTTTTTTTCTTGGATCTTCTCTGCATCAGAGCACAATTGGATTATTAAACCTGCAGGGGATTTAAAATATTGTTCATCGCTAATAATTTCTGGTGTTTGTATCAAGTCATTTTTAGTCTTTTCTACCAAACTCCTCTATGGNCCCCGCCACTAAATATTCAATTTATGACTGCAACAAAATTCCAGTTTTTTTTTCCAAGCATGACCCAGTGGAGACAAATCTACATTGTGGTCATAATTGTGTTTACTGTTGTTTACTGATTCATTTGTCCTGAATACAGATGAGCCAGGACCACATTTCTAATGAGTGCCAGGTGGGTGCAAACATATTTTAGTTCACGGTCATGTCAAGGGGTTAAGACTCGCTGTGTTTCGGGTCAGTGGAGACACAGCTCTGCCTACTGCTAACTGTGACCTACTATTTCATTACATTAGAAGGAAGAGGTGAAGTGTTGATTAAACATCCACTTTGTAAAACGAGCTGAGAGTGAAATACTGGACGGCCACGTGTACTATCGAATTTTCCTTTGCTCAAAGCACATCTGATCTATAGTTCAGAGGCACAGATCTTTGTCCCAGGCCAGTACTGCAAAATCATCTGAAGTCCTGCAGTCATTTAATTGAGAACAAGCAGCAGTCTGGACAACCTCTCCACTAAGAGGTTGACCTACATTCTTGACACACCAAACTTTTAATGCTAAATCCTGCTGGCTTAGAACAGAGAGATACAAAGAGACTAGTATTAAAATTCTCCTTTCTATCTATTCTACTGTGATTGCAGCAACATCTAACACCGCTGGCTGATAGATGAAGATGCTATCTGGAAATTTACAGCTCTAGATCACTTAACCCTCAGATGTTCACAATGAATACGAGAGCCAACATTTCAAATGTGGCCAACTTTTTAAACACACTATACACAAATGATGATAATAAGAAATGACTGTAGCTCCAACCACATGCTTCTCACTCTTACATAATGTATCAAAAGCATTTTTAGGATCAATTAAAAATAAAGCACAGTAGTGCTCTTCATCCATGTGTATTGAGGATTTGAATTTTTCTAGAAAAAATACTTTGTGCAGGTGATGAAAAGGTATGTTTGATTACTTTTTTCCTGCCCAATATTAAGATTATTGAAGACTTATGGAACACAAGTAATAACATGATTGAGTACTAACTCTAATGTGATTACTGAGTTTAGGAAAAGTAAAAAATTACTGTTAAAATACGGCATTACACACAAATGGAGTGTGAATACAGTAATGTGTTACCTCAACCGTGCTACTGGAATGGCTAAAAATCATAGTGCACAAACACTTTCCGGCCAGTGTCGCCTGCTGTGTAATTTCTGTCAGACTACCTTCAAGTAAGCCGTCTTAAATCTGACAGCTACCTTCTCCTTTTCTGACTTCATGAGATTTCCTGCAGCAGCACGTGGCTTTTTGCTCCGTCTCCTCAGTCACTTTCAAATTAACTGCCCCTCAGAGAGAAGGACAAACTTTTAAGAAGTCCAAAAGAACCTTTCATAAAAACTACTCCACCTTCTAAATGCAAATGGGGCTCACAACATATGAAACAAACTGTGGACTCCAAACTGTTGTTTTAACATAGAGCCCCCAAGGGAATCCTGTTCCTACAATTCAGAGGGATGATTCTGAAAATGATGATTTTTGAAAATAATGTGCGGACTGAATTCCAAGCAGTAAGTAATGCTTTTACCAGAAAGTACAGCACAGGAGGACTTACAACAGCCATTAAAATGCACACACATTTGGGTTGAGCGACCTCTGCATCTAACAGAGAGCATTACTGTGGAGAGCACAGATACAGGACTTTCCACTGCAGCATTCAATTATAGCAGAGTGGTTCAGAATGCAAAAACAGCTGGTGATAGTACAAAAGAGTCATGTAACGCAAAATGATTGATGAGAACATACCTGTCTCTCCCCACAGAGTGTCATGACTATCAATTTGCACAGCATGCTCATTATTCAACGCCAGCAAGCCTCTCACAACCTGCCAAAAAAGAAACTTAGATTAATGGCATGCTGTTTCAGCAAGGAAAAAAAAAAATCAAATGAGCTTTTAAGAGGTTACAGTATACAAAATGCTAATTTTAAAGCATATCAACAATAAGCAGGGGGAAATCCAATAGTTCAACTTTAATAGGGTCTCGTTCTGCATGCAGGTTGACTTCTTTGGCCCAGTTATGTTATTCTAATCCAGGGCTTGGGATCCAATTCCAGCTAACGAGGAAGCCAAAGTGAACCTTGAGTCTACATCTCACCTGGGCAGCTGAAGGTGCTGCACTGTTATTGATTGTGAACCTACATGCAATGCTGAACAGCAATTCTGGCTTTAAATTATAAGCACAGAGAACACCGTGTGCTCATTTTTTATGGATTGCTCCTTCTGATCTTTGAAAAAAAAACACCCCTTCACAGAATGTTGTGGTGAAAACATGCAGGAAAGAAAAGGTTTTTCTTTCTGGAATGGAATTTTTGCAGTTTACAGTAAAGTATGTGTTTTGCATGTGCGCATTTTCTTTTGAATACATTTCTTTTGTAGCAAGTTACAAGCGCATTTGTTTCCATGTGTGCAGGGGCTTCATGTGTCAGGTAAAACGTATGCATGTCAGTCAGACCTGTGTGTGCCCCATGCTCGAGGCTGCAATCAAAGCCTGCTGCAAAGCTTTGCTCTTCAGAGAGCAGTCCTGCTGCTGCCCCTCAGCACTCCATTCTAGCTCCAGCAGGTACTGGATAATCTCAAGGTGTCCACGTAGGGCAGCGTGGACCAGAGCACACTGGCCACTCTTATCTACATGATCAACCTGGCAGAAATACAAGATTCTTGGTTTTAATCAACAGAAATTGCGAAAACATCTTAGGCAAATGTGCTGTATACAAAAGCTACAGTAGCCAGCTAGAAAGAAGGCAGTAGAGAGTCACAACATTAAAGGTCCTCACCTTAGCTCCCTTTTTACAGAGTAGCATGATTTGTCCCAAATGTCCAGCAGCAGCTGAGAAGCAGAGCGGGCTCATCCCATTTTCAGACACAACATCGACGCTGGCGCCAAACTCGAGTAGCAGCGAGACAATTTCCTGGTGACCGAGGTGGCACTGGACACAAAGCACTGGTGCGTTGTTCAGGACTTCTGTGCGGTAATTCACGTTTGCCCCTCCCAGCATCAGGAGACGGCTTACCTGATCACACGAGCAAAAAATGTGGAAAGCTGGCGTTTGAAAGTTGATTTCAAAGTCTTAAAACTTGTACTGTTTGCAAAGAAGTATTTTTTATTGCATGTAATGAATAGTATTGAATGAAATATGAATTAAAAAAATTATGGTTAAAAAAAAAATCAATAAAATCAGAAATATTATCCACGTTTGACGCATCTCCATCTAAACTGACCATTTCAGGCAGGAGCACAATTCTTTCTATTACTCATTTTATGGCTCATTCAGACCTCAGACCTCTATCCTCATCTTCAGATTTTCCACCAAGCAAAAAAATCAGATACCAAATAAAATGGCCAAATTCTAGCGAATGCAATTATGAAGTGTGGTATTCTCTTTCATTACAAGCAAATCAATAATAAAGGCTTATTCAAAATGAACCAAAGAGTGAAATGAGTATTTGACGACAGGAGATGAAAGTGTGTGTCATTTGCTGGATCCTCTGTAGCATAAATTAACTACGATTCTCCACCCCCCCAGAGGACAGAACAAGGTCATTTTGTAAATGTCTGTTTGAGTAATATTACACATTTACACAATAACTCACAAACAGACACCAAGTGATGGAGCTCCCTCTGAAACAATAACACTAATGGCAAAGAAAAATGGAAGATAATTTTTCTTCAAGCCGGAATACATCATGCTGACATAATAGCCTTTCCAGGAAAGGCCAAAGGATTATCTCCCTTTGAAACATGACTAAAAAGTAGTATATGGGAAGTTTGTTCTTGTTCGAAGCTTATTAAGATTTACCCGTCAAATTATAATAAGACAAATTAAGAATATAAAATGATAGTGGTTAATAACAAAACATTCCCTGCATGGAGCAACAGTTGGGGATTAAAAATAATTGAATTTCTTAAAAAATATGCAAGCCGTTATCCCTGAGATGCGTTTGCTTTAAAATGACCTAATCAGTGTGTATAATAAGAAAATGACTATACTAGTCCAGATCAATTTAATCTAATATATATTAAGTGTTATGGAAATGTCGAAAAGTGGATACATACATTAAAAGTAATAAAATGGTGTGTGACCGTTTCCTATTCTGTCCCACTAACAATCAAAGAACCCAGGAAGTTTCTACATAGCCTTTCTATAAAAGCACGCTGTTGCATTTAAAATGCTAAACACAGCACACGTAGGGATTTCAGGTTATCAAGAATTAATTTCCATTTTTATCATCAGCTAATGAGCTGACTGTTTTGCATCCAACGCGCAGGACACAGAGGAGCAAACGTGGAGCAAAGGTTTACCTTGACATTAGGTGTGTAGAGGTTCCTCAGGGAGGCCAAGGCTGCAGAAAGGCCGTCAGTGCTGCAGCTTATCCACAGAGCCTGAAGGACACTGGATGACACGCCTGTCTTCTTACTCAGTCCCTGCGCACACATGTCGATGCATAAATATATGAGCAAATACATAAACACACATATGTAAAATCAGTGAATCTGAGTGGCATAAGCGGTCGGTGTTTCTGCCCAGACCTCATTGCTTGTCCTCTGAACACAGAGAAATTCCTGCAAGGGATGTATTTGAAATGAAGATGGCTGCATAGACAATGTAGGTTCCACAGCTATACCTTGAAGATGTGTGCTTTGAGTATGTGGTGTCCCAGCTCCATTGTCTGCTGCCGATTCAGTTTCCCCTCTTGGCGGGATAACATGAAAGCCATGAGAGCGTGACCGGTCCTGGGTTAGAAAACAAGAGAACAGATAGGACACTCATGCTGTCAACACTAGGAATGACTGTTCCTCTGCTTCAAATAACATGAAAGTGCTTATTCATTCTGGTGATGATGAGAAGCTTGGCATTGTCATGGATAACTATTGTATTCTGGTACTGGTGTGAATAAGCTAAAAATGTTTGGCAATGACCCTCTGAACAACAGGGGGGAGAGTGTCACTCAGCCACTAATTAATGCAGAACTTCATTAAAAGAGCATGCATGATTGCGAATCACTTTGATCTGGATAAAATCCTCTCTAGTTGTGCCCGGGCACAAACAGAGAGGCAGTGCAGCACGCTTTTGTCTCCCTGTGCCTCTCCTGTGCCAGACTACAAGCCTTTGTTTTTTTAATGATGGAGCTGGAAGGCTGTGAATGACCAGAATATGAAGCTCGGCTCTCATCCATTTGGAGGCATCACTGTGTGAACAGAGGTGAGCAACAGGGAGGGAAAAAAAAAGTGACATCATTCAATTTATGAAGTGCGAATGACTGAAATCTCTAATGCAGTCGTGGCTCCAGAATTCTCGCATGGCAACATGCAATATGTAAAATGTACAGGCCAATATTTTTTCCTCACAAATGACAAGATTTATTAAAACAGGGCAAATTAGTATGAGGCTGCAAAAAAACAAAAAAACAAAACACTGATTGGGAGTCAGAAGTTATGCAGGTCAGCTACTAACAACGCACAAATTCATAAACACAGATGCAGCAGTTCATTTTACCAGTGACCAATGCAAGGTGCCAAGAGCAGTGCAAATTAGTGGGTCACAAACAAGCAGATGAGGGAGCGAGTAATCCATTACCAACACTGGTGCAGCTTGTTATTTGAAATTTGATGATTATAATGCAGTACAAGCACATGTGAACAATTCGGACCAGGGAGAGGCAGTGGGAGGAGAATCGATATGTTCTGATACGAGTGTGAAGTCTGCAGTCAGGCATTTGAACTTGGATGAATCCTGACGGCTCCAGAGGAGCACAGGATTTATCTACAGAGGTTCTGATTTATTACAAACAGTTTCACTGCATGAAAGTGGATTCGGTTTCTAAGAGGAGACCTTTTGAATATGTAGCAAGTCAGAACCAGGCTTTTAGTGCAGCCGTAAATGCGCGCATCACTCCCGATTTTTTTTTTTGCACACTGTGTGTTGCTGTGCGTATTTTTTCCCCCAGTCAAAGGAAAGATTCTACCATGCAACAAGCCGACAGCAGCAAACAGGAGTCTAATGTTTCTGCAAAATCTCGAATTACATTCAGTGACACCTGAATGACATTGCTGTAAGCTCCTGGCATTAATCTAACACTTCAACAGCTGTATTCTTACATTTCAAAATGTTTCATTATGAGAGAGAAGAAGCCTCAAAGAAGTGAGACAGCCTCCATAAAATTTGATTTATGACGTTGCAGGGCTGTGTATGCAAACTGCTGACTCAAGACATTAGTTTACAAATAGAGGCTGTGGTGCAATCTGCAGTGTTTATTATGGACTGATCTCAGTGCAGACATGTGAAGAAAAACCTAAAACCCAGGAAACTTCTCAGCTTACTGTTACTGCCTCTAATACATCCATGGCCAACTATTCTCCCCTTCCCCTGACATCCTGTGTTAAATTCTGCTCTGCTGCATTAAAATTGAGGACTAGGGCTCTGCTTTAAACATTTTAGGTAAGAACTCAGTGATGATCTACAGGATGCATTTGGCACCATGCTTACAGCTGTCAGACACCTAAAACAACAAATTCAGAACCACACTCAGATCCTAAACTTCATGCACATGAAGACAGATTTATGGTTGATTCTTACCACATTATTCACCAGCATTTAAAAAAAAATTATGTCTACTATCCCACTGCCTTATTTGGGTGGCATTTTAAGAACGTTTTCTAAATGCATTACAAAGTATAGAAGCATTACAGAAGCCCACATTCCTAAAGGAGAGCTGCTAAGTTATTGCATTAGCTTACAAAGCAGAAAACTGACCTGGGGTCACAGAGGAAGTCTGTACTCTCTCCATCAGCTCTCCATACCAGCCACTCTCTGAAGGAGGGATGACAAAACATGCGCGTCTTGTCCCGCCGTTTGATGAGAAAGCAGGAGAGCAGCTCCACACGTTGCTGAAAGTCCTCCCATGGTAGCTCCCCTTGGACGAAGCCCGCATTGATGGCGTTGAACAGCTGTTCGTCAGTCAAGGGGTGCAGTGAGGCAAGCGCCACATTGAGGATTGGCAGCGAGCGCTCAAAGGCCGAATTGGTCATGAATTTCATGTTGCACTGTAACTGGTACAGTTCAGCCAGTGAAACAGGCACGACTTTATAACTGGCACTTTTGATCACAAGGTGGCCTCTCTCAAACAGATCCAGGGTGAGTTTGAGATACAGGTAGGACCCTTGGCTGCGGGAGATCAAGTGGCTACTTAGCTTGCTGACTGTGATGGAATCGGCCTTGCCATTCAGGCTAATATTGTTAATGATATCCTTGCTGCTGTTGATACGATACTGGATATATGCATTGAGGTCATTGCTGATCTCTTTGTTGCCAGAAAAGTCATCCAGGGAGATCTTGGAGAAGGGCAGGAGGCTGGTGATCTCCTATTGAAGACAAGATAAAGACAGACAATGATATATTTGAGCACCTCTGTTGTTCTGTTTTTTTTTTTTTTTTTATAAGAAAGAATGCACCATTAATATGTCAATACATGAAAAATAAGTCATTTTGTACTTCGTCTCTGCATGATACAGCCAGCTATATCACTCATTACCACAGCCAACAAATACAAAAATCATAGCCATTATTTGCATCTTGAGTTGCCATTAAGAAGAAGAACAAAAATCTGCTTGTGTACGTTTATTATCAGAGGAGTTTCATTGAGCAGTGGGGAAGCGAGCATGCTGAGGTATCAGGCCAAAGCAGACACTTGTTACTGTTCGAAATGTGGCTATGAGGAAAACAGGAGTGGGGAAACTGAGTATTAAGAGGCAGGGGATGGATGGGATGGTAGCTAGCAGGCAAGCAGAGGTCTGAACCAGAGCTCACATTTCAATCTATGTCCCAGGGGTGGGAGAAATCAATGCACCTTAATCCTCCAATCCTCTGCCTGTCTGAGGCTAGAGAAACATTGCCTCAGCGAGATAACATTTTTTCCTCTTCCTCATCACGAGAAGGCAAAGCAAACAGACACATACACACACAAGCACATGTATCCACACATGCACAGACTCAATAAAACATACTGAACATAATCCACAAGGGGGGGTGCAAACAACACCCTCAGAGATTGTCCAGATATTAGTCTAGCAAGCAAGGGCCAATATATCGAACCCTGCCTCCAAGGCGAGATCCTATTTGTCTGTTTGAAGCGCAAAACAATACCATGACAATTTCATCTCAATGCACAACTCTGGTTCTGTGGCTGCAAATAAGGAGCATTTCATGCCTTTGTATTTTCTGGCCTCAACAATGCTATCTTGATTATTCTTACGTGATTCATTTTTGCTATGCCTCGAGTTAGTCGGGCAGCAAAATAGATAAGCTTTATTCATTCACTGAGATCTCTTTTGAAAGAGCCACCTGAGAACGAACAACAAGAACGCAATGTGCACGTATAATATTAGAAATATGAGCGAGCTAATCAATCAGTTAGTGCTATTAATTTCAGCTAGGTTGCAATGTACACCAAAGAGTTTTGGAGTTTGTACTGAAAGCTTAGATAGCAAAGTCCAATAAACACAGACACAGGTTTCCTGATGGCTTTTACATACCAATGACGGCCAAACTATTCATATGAAGTGAATGTAACCGCCGTGTCCAGAAAAACTTTTTTATAGTTCTAATAACTTTTGGAAGAAGTAGGAATCATCAGCAGCAGCAGCAGCAGCTCATATTTGAAGAGGACTGACAACTGTCATAATTAAAAAAAACAAAAAAGTACATATTAGAAGAAAACATTGGCTGTGTAAAAAGCTACTTTTATTTAAGCATCGATGCATCACAGTATTTTTACATAACATTTATATCTATCTTTAATTTAAGCACAGTGTATTAAGTTATAGTGGACTGTCTTCTGTTTATTCTGTTACTATTTAGTAATATAGTGTGCTATCATTTTGTGCCATTGTATGTGGTTGTACTTAGTTTAGTCCATGTTTTCAATCTGAATTCTGCTTTCAACATTTGTAATAATTCCTTTTGCGTCGTTAGTGTTTTTTCAACCATTTCCTATGTTTTGAGTAAAGAGGTGGACTTGGAGGTTAAAAAAGCAAATGAGGACATACAGTATGATGAGGTTCAGCTGCCACAGACAATCAAGTTTATTAAAACTCAATTAAGTGACTGAAGTTATATTTTTGGAAAATAAGACATTTCATTCAGTTACTAATACGTTTTTCACTGCAATTAAAGGGAGCTTACTGAACATGAACATAGGAGCCTGATTTTAAAAAATGCTTATTTAAAACTAAAACAACAACAGAAAGAGTCAAATGGATGTAGAAGTTTTTGCATGTGAAGCCTTCACATTAAACTCAGAGGACTGTCAACAGTGCCATTTGATTTATTACTGTAGACAACTGTTGCACTCAGCTCT
>JASGAU010363019.1:0-19897 GCA_030220045.1 Australoheros facetus
TACAACAAAAACCGAACTGAGAAAAATAAAATGCACTTCAACTGGATACTTATAATTTACTTCCGCGAGCCGCACAGAGCCGCACATTAAGCCTGGATGACCCGCATGCGGCTCCGGAGCCGCTGGTTGCCGATCACTGGGTTAGATGGAAGGATGGCTGCACCTTCGTACAGTACAGAGGCCAAACAAAAGGTTAAAAACATTTGCCTAAGCAGAAGAGCCAAAATGATTTTTCCGCCTCTCATTTGAAATTCATTGCAAATTGACTTCTTGTCCAGTAAGTAAACTTTATCCTATGTATGAAAGTAAACTGACAAACAAGCCATATTCAGACCGTTTTACCTCATTCAAAGAGTTTCTTGCTCCTGCCACTGTCTCCGGCTCCCAAACACTCTGAGCCGTTCAGAGGGGGGCAGGGGAGCACAGTGGTATGACTATGTTGCGCCTTCAAAATAAAAGCACGCAAGTTAAAAAAAAATTTCCTCCGGTGTAATTTCTGGGTGGGAGAAATGCGCTTGTCTCCAATATTGGGGGGGACATGTCCCCCCCGTACCCCCCGGTTCCTACGCCTATGCCTCCAGGTGACTTTTCTCCTCCTGCATACTGTGATCAGATGCACTTCTGATGGATTCAGTGTCAAGTGGGACTTCTGGCTGATCACCGCAGTCAAGGGGGTCGGCGTCAGTGTCAAGTGGGATTTCTGGCTGATCACCCCATTCAAGGGGGATTTCTGGCTGATCACCCCATTCAAGGGGGATTTCTGGCTGATATCTTGATAAAACGAGCTGATATTTGAGGTTTACATGTTTACATTCTCGCCTAAAACATCTTAAAAGTTTATTTTGTGTCACAGAAACGGTCATATTTCAAACTTTTTGGCCACTGTTCTCCACCATTGCGTGTATGTGGGATATGGTAGACCACGAAGGATACACCGGACCCATCCTTCAAATTTGGGGAAAAGAAGGACACATTCGTCGACCGCATTTGGAGGAGCCTTCAACTTTGGACAGCCTTCGTCACCTCGCTATGATGTAATAGGCCTACAAATGCGGCCTTCGAAGGATGCAGCCCCTGAATTTGGACAAGTATGGTGAACTCAGGTGGAGCGAAAGGAAATGTTTTCCTAGCTTAAAACAGCAGCGCTTTTTCCTGTAACCACCATTAAATCTTTACTTGGAAACAGTTGGAGGTCCTTCATCAACCACCTGATCAGCAAGTGAAGAAAAGAAAACTTTGTAGCTGCTCCATCCACCACTGTTTGTTTCACACGTGCAAAAAACCACAGTACGGAAGTTAAAATATAAAGATGAGTTGTTAATACGAAAAAAAGTATTTCTTATGGATAGAATACTTGATTACTAAAATAATTGATAGTTGAAGCCCTATTCAGGATCATAATAATAAATCAAATGTGTCCTGGAAAACACGGAATATTCATTTTAATAGAAAAATATAATTTAAACTGTATTTTTTTTAATATTTAGTTGTTAATTTGATTTTCTTTTACTTGCCTAATTATTTTATTTATTTATTTATTTTTTGAATGGAGGCTCCATGATAGAGCCAAAAAGATTCCTAATTGGAGAAAGGCTGCATGAAAATTTATTCCCTCTTTAAAGCCCAACATATAAAATAGCCTGAAAAGCCACCTCCGCCTCCCGGAGCAGTTTTCCTTGTTTATGTTCTTACAGTTTTCTGGAAGTATGAAGGGTTTTCCGTAAGCAGCTGGCACACATTCTCCAGCAACTCTTAGGGGGAAAACCCTGATAAAGAGCAGCAGATGCCATCTGGGGGTGCCCACTGAGCCAGTGGTTAGCTGGCTCTCTTCTTCCAAGTCGTCCTTTTTCTTCCCGGTCCTATGGACCCCCCCCCCCCCACACACACACACACACACACACATACACACACACACACAAAGTCATTAATTGCTCCCTGCTGACTGGGCACCTGGTAGTGTTGTTTCTGATAATCAATCACCAGAGCAGTAACACCCACCCACATTTATTCATCATTTTATGCCGCAGTTTTGTGCGCTTTTGTCTGTGTGATGCTGTGTTGTGCACGCGTGCGTGCGTGCGTGCGTGCGTGCGTGAAACTGGGTCAAAACCCTCTGTTGCCTCTCAGACAGTCCACTGAGACATTAATCCAGAATTGAAGCTGGATCCTCGAACTCAATTAAACATCTCTGTCTTATAGGACACACAAACACACACATATATGCACCTAAATTAACATTACCATCGCCCCAGCTTATCCTTTCATGTTCACTTTAGATGACTTAGAATAATTCCTTGAAGATACTGTACCCATAACCATGACCATTTTCATGGTAAATTTTAGTAATTTATGCATGTATTTATGCTTTTTGTCCCCAAATCAGAGGCAGGCCCCCATATGTAACTGTGTAGACAGACCTATGTCCTCGTAACATATATTATAGAGGTTAAGTATGTACTCTCACCTGCACACACAGAGTCAGTGAGTCTATTTCAACTCATTGCTTATACTGTGACCCTTGACCATATTATATGGCTTTCATCAGCAGATTATTGATGTTGTGATTTTTCATTATTTTTAAGGTTTCTCACTTTTGACAACAATTGAATATCACCAGTGAATTCTTAATGTTACATTTGAAATACAACAGAATTCATAGTGCTGCACTGACTGTATCTCAACTAAATTCCCATTTTTTATTCCATCAGTTAAAAAGAAAATTGGCCTTGTCAAAAAATTAAAGGAACACTTTTAATCAGAGTATAGCATTAAGTCAGTTAAGCTACTGGGATATCGATCTGGTCAGTTAAGTAACAGAGGGGGTCGTTGACCATTTTCAGCTGCTTTGGTGTTAATGAAATTAACAGCAAGTGCACTAGAAGGTCAACAATGAGACAACCCCTAGAACAGGAATGCTTTTACAGGTGGAGGTCACTGACATTTTTTCCCTCTTCATCTTTTCTTTCTATTTTTTCACTACTTATGGCTAGAGTTAGTGTCACTACTGGTAGCATGGGGCAATACCTGGACCCTACAAAGGTTGCACAGGTAGTCCAACTCCTCAATGATGGCACATCAATACATACCATTGCCAGAAGGTTTGCCGCACAGTCTCAAGATCATGAAGGCGATTCCAGGAGATAGACAGTTACTCTAGGAGAGCTGGACAGGGCTGTGGAAGGCCCTTAACCCATCAGCAAGACCGGTATCAGCTCCTTTGTGCAAGGAGGAACAGTATGAGCACTGCCAGAGCCCTACAAAATGACCTCTAGCAGGTCACTGGTATGAATGTCTTTGACCAAACGATCCAAAACAGACTTCATGAGGGTGGCCTGATAACCAAATGTTCTAACTGCCCGCACCATGGAGGATCTGGGAGGAGATCCCCCAGGACACCATCCATCATCTCATTAGGAGCATGCCCCGATGTTGTCAGGCATCCATACAAGCATGTTGGGGGCCATACAAACTACTGAGTACCATTTTGAGTTGCTGTAATGAAATCTCAGCAAAATGGACAAACCTGTCACATAATTTTTTTTTTTTTTTCACTTTGAATTCAGCCTTCAGTAGGTTGATCATATTCATTTCCATCAAACGATGTGTCATCTTTTTGTCCCTGACACATGACCCAGTCCACATCAGTATAGATATCCAGCATGATTGTTTTCCCATTGAGATCTGATGTGTCTTCAAAGTGTTCCTTTAATTTTTTGTTTGTTTGTTTTTTGCGCAGTGTATATCATATATATTAACAGACAGGATGAAGCTGTTTTTTTCTGCATATCTGGTTCAGTCTGCGGTGGGTCCTACTTCATGGGAAGCAGAAGGTTTCTGTATTTTTAGCTTTAGCACCAGCAGACTGAATGCCAAATAGGTTGGTATGCCAGTTCCTTGTTGCAGTTATTTGTACTCTGCTCCTCCTGCACACTTTCTTACTTTCTTAAAGCGCCATGATGAGATGAATTCCATGAATCATGAATTTGAAGTTAATGTGGTGAATGTTGTTGAAAATAATTCACTCACATAGACCATTCAGCTGTCAACCAATATGCAGGTTTAAGCACAATAAGCATATTAATATACTGTCATGTGAAAAAAGGTTTTTTTTTTGGAAAATAGGAATTAAGAGGGTAAGTATCAGCCAGGTGCTCATAATCAAATTCACTTCATCAACTGAACAATTTTATAGAGGTGTGAGCATCGCTATGAAGACAGAAGTGTTGGTAATTTGCTGGTCTGCAGCGTTCAGGTGTGCATTAACATAATGTCACTATCCTTCCAGGATTGGACGTCCTAGGAAATTCATCCCAAGGTCAGACCATGCAATGCTCAGAGAAACTGCAGAAAACTCAAGAGCTACATTTCAAACTCTACAGGCCTCAGTAAGTGTTAAAGGTCATGACAGTACAATTGAACAAATATGGCTTATTTGGAGGGGTTGCCAGGAAAAAGCTACTTAGCCTCTTTAAAAAGAACATAACAGCACAGTTTAGATTTGCAAAGTTGCATCTGAACAAACCACAAGACTTCTGGAACCAATATCCTTTGGAGACAACCAAACACAACATATCAGCACAAACACCTCATACCAACTGTCAAGCACACTGGTAGAGGGGTGATGATTTGGGCTTGTTTTACAACCACAGGGTCAGGGCACCTTACAGTCACTGAGTCAACCATGAAAACTCTGTATACTAGAGTATTCTAGAGTCAAATGTGCAGCCATCAGTCTTGACAACTAAAGCTTGATTGAAACTGGGTCATACAGCAGAACAATGATACCAAGCACAGCAGCAAATCCACAACAGAATTTCTAAAAAAATGAATCAGTGTTGCAATGGTCCAAAGTCCAGACCTCAACCCAACTGAAATGATGTGACAGTGTCTCACAAAAGCTGTGCATAAATAAATTCCTTCAAACCTCAATGAACTGCAGAAACATTGTAAACAAGAAAGGGACAAAATTCCTCCAATGATGTGAGAGACGGATAAAGTTGTACAGAAAACAGTTACTTCAAGTAGACCCAAAGCTGGGTTTACAGGTTAATGAATCATGGGGTGTACTTAGTTTTTCACAGGACTGCAAAGAGCTCTGAGTGACTGTAATATGTTATCCATAGCTGATGGAGTCAACCCTGCCCATCTCTAAGCTTTGGAGTTTCTTACTAAGAGTTGCATTTAGCAGCTTTATAGAAAGTTCTTAAGAAGAAACTTATAGTTTAGACCTTTTAGGGCCCTCTTTTAGCACTCCTCCCAGTGGTGAAATGAGATCCTTTGTGAATACAACCAAGGGGATCAAANTTGATTACAAGTAAATACTGAAATACTGTATGACTGAAACAACCATTTACTGTGTGGAAAAACTGACTTTGAAACCATGTTAGAAACTTAAATGATAAAGCAAAATTATCACATCTTGAGGCCCACCCTTGTAGAGATGCACTGTGAAAAAAAATTGTATAGCTTCTTGTTTTCATTGAGGCATTTTGGTTGCACGGTGCAATGCATTTGTTCACATTAAAGTTACCATAAAAACCTTTAAGTTGCCGCACTGAAAAATGTAAGTGAATGAACATTTGTGATTTAATGTGAATGTACCATAGGGAAAAAACCCTCTGACTATTAGGTCAGTGTACTTACCATCGACTATAAGTGTTATGCAAAAAGACAGTGACTGTCAGGGACAAAGATTGCTCCGGTGAAATAATTTGACAGTGCTGGCAACATGTGTCTTCCAATAAATGGTCCCACAAAATGATGGAAAGAGGTAGGAAGTGGTGTAAGTCAGCAGAAATGAGACGTACATATACACGCGCGAGCACACAAACACACACTGCGTCTGACTTCTCTATCCACCCTAAATGAGAATGACACTGAAATACAGACAAGTGTTCTTGTCACTGAAGCCTGAAATTGCCTTTTCCCTCCCGCTGTTGATTGTGTTTCACACTCAGTGGAACAAGAGCCAGGACCCTGAGACAGCTTCAATGTGGATGTGTGTCTATGTCTAGTTTTATTCATTAGTACTGCACTCACACCAGTTTCCTAGATTTGATATTCAGGCTGTGAGACTGTATTTATGAATGGAGGTTCAACAGGAGAGCGCTCTGGTTAGTTAACCAGCCAGCAGTCTAATTTCCCTCCTCTTAGCAGGGTATGGCTGTGGCTGTGGCTGTGCAAGGCTGCAAATAACTTTACTGCAAATTAATTTGTCTACAACACTGCTTCCTTATAAGGAAGCGGTGTACTAACAGTCACGCCTTCTTTTCCCAGCAGCCATCATTTTTTGTGTTCTCACTCTATAGACACCAGATTTTCATGGCCAAAAAAATACATAAATAAATAAATAAAAACACATTTTTCCTCTTACAAGTTAGATTGACGCCACATTCCTACACGTTCTGCTCATGCTGAATTTAAAAACCTTTTTTTAATAGATATTATTTACAAAACTACTTAGTTTGCTGAGTTCACTTACGCTTCTTAGTGAAGAAAAGAGTGATACTCAAGATACTTCAGTATTTTTTCTACCTCACTATGTTTCAAAGGAAAAAATGTACCTTTTGCGACATTTGTTTGGCAGCTGTAGTTCACTGCAGATTCAGATTTTTTACAATATACTGTAAGGTCATATACCACTGTATCTACAAATTGTGGAACAATTTTAGAATAAAGCGCTTAGTTTCTGGATTTGGGCTTGTATTAATACTTAACTCTATTAATGCAGGGACATAATTTCCACTTGTCACTTGTGGCCCCGTTGGTTGCACCTCAGCAAAAGCCCAGAGATTCAGCTGCTAAGTATTTAGGCTGTAATTTCATTTATATTGCCCAAACCTTAGCTGCTGGCTTGCATAGTCCATAATAAATTAAGGAAATTCCTTGTTTCGAGTAGTAGGAGTTTTCAAACAGCAAACTTTTCAGGTGACACATTATGCTGATTCTTTACCACCACCACACCACCTCATTGCTATTAAGCAAGGTTAAAACAAAGACTTTTACAGCTTACAGTATACATTGCATTAAGCATATAGAAAGAAGTGATACAGCTTCTGCATTAGCACAAGCTTTACAGACCACTGAAATAACATAACATATAAGACCTTTTCACTGGCAGAGGTGGCTCACAGTGACATGAGTTCACTCTATGAGTAGGCTGTCAATGACCTCCAGTGGTAAACCTCGCACAGTGCATTTGACATTAATGAGAAGAGAAACTCACTAGATGGCGCCACATGAGTGAGAATGAAATGTGACAGGGTGTGAGCCCATGGTCCAAAGGGTAAGCTGGTTCCTATAGGCCAACCACACACACACACACACACACACACACACAAAGAGTGAGAGAGAGAGAGAGCGAGAGAGAGAGAGAGAGAGAAGATCACACTGATTACTGAGACAAACACAGTGAGTGCACATCCATGAAATGTATTTCCAGTTTAAAACCCCTTCCTTTCGCTAGTTACCTTTTACATATCAGATCCAAGACAAACAGCCTGCATGTGCTGAGCCAGATTACACTCTGTCAATATTTCAAAAGTCCAAAGGTCAAAGATTAGACATTTAGTGTCCGTTTCTCCAGGATATTTGTCTCATCAGCTGCATGTCAGTATGAATCCCCTCTTACATGAACATAAATACACAACACCTGAATGCAAGTCTGTTTGCTTAAATCTGAAACTGTTATAATGAAAACAAGATAAACAACATCACATGTTAACCAGATTTATTCATATTACTCAGAGTTTCAGGTGAAACTCGAGTGAGCTGCAATCAAAACATCGCTCTGAGTGAAAATGTACAGTAGTCTACTTCAACACGTGTTTGTAAGTGAGAATGTATTGTGATGTGTCACTAGGACACAGTCACCTAGGCGTGTCTGTGGCAGCTACAACTTGAATTTCCATCTCCTGTTTCTCCACTCCCACTGCATGAACAGAGAACCCTGGAGAGTCTTTTGATCCATTTGTTTTGAGAAAAGATGTCTTTGTATTGATTTTGTTGGCTCCTGTCAAGAAAAATCAGAAAATTGTCTGCTTTTTAACTGTGACATGCGCCAGCAGTGGTTTATTCAGCCTACCTCACATTACAGCATAGCCAGCAATAGGCTTTAAAGGCCAGCTGGGTAATTCAACCAATCATTTAATCTCCTATGATCATCTCAAGAGGTATTTAGAGCAAAAGTTCTCTGCAGGTTCATCTGGCCTCTCTGACTTTGACAGGCATATGTCTCTCGCTTTCTGAAGAAACTGTCACAGCTAGCTGGGCCAAGTGGAGGAAGCAGATAAAGAGTTGATTGATATGCGAGAGTTAAGGGTGTGACAGCATAGACGCGTGGCTTTTCTGGCGTCAAACCGGTCCGAGAGGAGTCAGGGGAGCTGCTGGTGTGCACAAGCAACAGTATCTGTTTGTCTGGGGGAAGAAAAGTGCAGTGTGTCACGCTTCCCTTTTGTCAGTTCAATACATAGGCTTTCTGTGATGGTGACATCCAAATTGGTCCTTCAGAGTGGAAACATTTTATTAGGATGGTCATGTGTAGTATTGTTTGCTATACAGTGGCTGGACAAAGAAACAACAGCGCACTCTGAGCGGCATCACAATCGCTTTTGTTTTGCCATTTTATCTGGACTACAGTGAAGGAGTTAAAGATGACTCTTTAACAGTCTCAGCAGCATTGTCTCTACTGTGTGTGTGTGTGTGTGTGTGTGTGTGTGTGTGTGTGTGTGTGTGTGTGTGTGTGTGTGTGTGTGTGTGGCTAGATCCTCTAAATTTATCCTAACCATCAAAACTCCTTCATATCTCCGTCTGTCTGACTGACATTTTCAATATCACAGGCAGCAACGTCTGAGGCCTCAAATGGACAGTGGAGCAGGTATGAGGAGGATTGATGGGAGGAAGGAACCTTTAGATACCAAACTTTAAAGTAACCTCAGTAAATGCTACTTTCAGCTGCTCCCTTAGTCGCAAGGGGTCGTCACACAAGCATATTTTGCAGATTTTTACACCAGATGACCTTCCTGACACAGCCCCTAAGGGATTTATGTCTCTTCCTGGGATCAAACAGTCATCTTTTATTTGTTAGGTGTCTGTGTAAACCACTATACCATGCAGCTAACATCAGTATTTTTTTTTTCATATCATTGTTGTATTTTAATTACAAAACAGTAATAATCAGTAGATAGTCACGTAAAAGCTATTTGTCCTTTCCCCAGCTGGCTCAGTGATTTAATATATACTGAGACACACACCTCTTTGTCAAACACAAAAGCAGGGCTACTCGTGTCTAGCGCAGAATTTAGAGCAATGAATAAACAAGACAAAGAGGAGCAGAGATAACAGAGCCAGCAGAAACGAAAGGGAAGAACAAGAAGAGTGGGAATTATCAACCACAGCTAGACAATTCCTTCACCTCTCTACGCATTCTGCTCTGAAGGTTACCTTGATATATTGGAAGACTGATGTCTTCAAGCTAAAATCTATTTTTTATCCTCATGTGTCACTGAAAGTCCCTTTCATCTGTCTCTCCTTGGATGATATTTATCAAATATCTACCACTTTGATTCATCATCAAAGTTGTAGATGTGGAAATCATTTTTCCCTGAGATGCAAATCGAGTCTATGAATAGAATCGGTGTTTTAATCTCAGATTAAGTTACCTGTCAGGTTCTTTCTACGAGAGTGAGCGCTTTACAGAGAGCACAAACAGATGAGTATGAACAACAACCCAGTTTAAATCTTACAAAGAGGAGGCATGTCAGTCATTGTGTGTATGTTTATAGTGCATACAGCTATGTTCGCTTTAATTGTGTTGCTTTTAAAGATATTTAAACCTTTATTTAAATGTTTCTGTCAGGTGTGGAAGGAGAGAGAACCCAAATGAAGTGTAGAATATGAACATAGCTACCTTAATGTCACTTTGTGAAGTACCATTCTGAAGGCTCCAGATGAGCAGTCACTAATGTTGAGGCTTCAAAGTGTGTAATCTAGAAACCAGTCATGGTGGCTTATGTCCACTACATTGTATGGACTATCACTGCCTATCAGAGCTGCCTTCTCTAGCTACCAGTAGAGAAGATAAAGAACAAGTATTAGAGAAAAGTATGATAAAACTTTCAATTTGTTTTTGCTTCTTTCTTGTAGAGTGATCTCTCGATTGACCAAAAGGTTAGGAACCAAGATCCAGCTCTTCTGTTTGCCCTGTGTACACTGTGTCAACAACAACAACAACAAAAGCTCCAAAAGCTGCCCTAAACCTGCAGTTTTCACAAGCTGTCATTTAAAATAAAACCAAACTTTGTGTCATGCCACAATTCAGCAGAGTAAGCATTTTTAATTTAACCTGTAAATATGGCTCTTCCAATATGCCACTTGAGAGAACAAGCTCCTCCTGTTGACTCTGATTAACCATGGGAGCATTACGCAAATAACACACCAACCATGACAGTTTGTTAATCACACGTCAAGCTGTACGCACTGCAGGTACCTGGCCCTCTTACAAATCCCTTCATGGGTGTGTTTATGCAAGCGCACGACACGGCTGTCCTATTTATGGGTGTTTTGTTTTGTTGTTGGTAATGTGTTACAACAGTGGATTATGTGAACACTGGGTGTTGTCCCCATTGCCCCAGGAACACAAGAAAAGGTCTTATGGATGATGGAGAAATCTGTCGGGGTAGTTATGCACTGTGGCATTTCTGACTGAGTAAGTTCAAAAGGCACACCGTGAATGTAAGACTTGTTGCTCATTAATAAAAGCTGCAACAATGGAGGTTTTCCTTTAATGCCTTTGCAGGACACAGGACACACACTGTACATTTGGTTTTGATCAGCAGCACTGTCCTGCTGGCTCTGAACCAGTCCTGGGGTATCAGCCTCACAGAAAAATTTTCCATACCAGTCTGTGCTTGCTGTGCCTGCTTCCAGTTATGAAGCAGATGCCTCTGCAGGTTGACATAGTTTGCTCTGCCTTCTCTTACATTTAACACGCAAAAGCTTTGATGAGGCCTGGATTTCTTTCATTGCCAAAAGTCTTCCCTCACCCATCCAAATCATTTACTTCAGGTGTTCCAATCACTTCCATGGCCACAGGTGCATAAAATCAAGCACCTAGGCATGCAGACTGCTTCTACAAACAGCTGTGAAAGAATGGGTTGCTATCAGGAGCTCAGTGAATTCCAGCGTGGTACCATGATAGGATGACAGTACTTCCACAGTCAACTGTTAGAGGTATTATAACAAAGTGGAAGCGATTGGGAACTACAGCAACTCAGCCACAAAGTGGTAGGCCATATAATATTACAGAGGATGCTGAGGTGCATAGTGCGCAGAGGTCACCAAACTTCTGCAGTCAGTCGCTACATATCTCCAAACTTCATGTGGCCTTCAGATAAGCTCAAGAACAGAGCATAGAGCGCTCATGGAATGGATTTTCATAGCGGAGCAGCTGCATCTAAGCCTTACATCACCAAGTGCAGTCACGCTTCTCCAAATGGCAATCTGAGTCTGGGTTTGGCAGTTGCCAAGAGAACGGTACTTGTGTGACTGCACTGTGCCAAGTGTCAAGTTTGGTGGAGGGGGGATTATAGTGTGGGGTTTTTTTTCAGGAGTTGGGCACGGCCCCTTAGTTCCAGTGAAAGGAACTCTTAATGCTTCAGCATTTTTGGACAATTTCATGCTCCCAACTTTGTGGGAACAGTTTGGGGATGGCCCCCTCCTGTTCCAACATGAATGCGCACCAGTGCACAAAGTAAAGTCCATAAAGACATGGATGAGCGAGTTTGGTGTGGAAGAACTTGACTAGCCTGAACAGAGTCCTGACCGCTACCTGACAGAACACCTTTGGGATGCGCGTGAAAGCAGATGAGCAAATACTTTTGGCAATACAGCATGTATCTACGCGAGCAAAAATTAATAAGACGACTTTGAAGTACAAAGTTTTATTGAAATTCAACATGACTGAAATGTGAAGGAACCCACTTCCCTTTTATTCTTTGTGTTAGCTTAATAAAAGGATTGAATGTGCTGTGTGCACGAGCATGCAAACAGAGAACAAAACAATTACAGTGACAAAAAAGCTTAACAATCCCTAATTAAGACATTAGGAATACAGTGAGGACTATATAGAATTTGGTGCATTTTCCCTTCCCATAGTAGGTTATAAATATTCACTTCTGTGGTGCTGGTACAGCTTCTGCATGCTTTTGTCTACCGTGCTTCTATTTATTACATTTTGTGCAACACAGGCAAACTGTGATCCTCCTTTTTGTCAGGCAGGTGTTTCACAAGTGGCAGTTTAACATCAACATTGACAGCAAATTCCAAAACATACAATGTACAAATTACAAAATAAATATGCAACTTTGTTTTTAAAAATCCCTTTTTGTCTCATTGAGGGATAAAATAGGCCCACAAAGTAGTTTTTAAACAACAACTTGGCACTTTTGATTAATATTAAAATGAGTTTTCCTTGTTCTTTACTTGACTTAAAGAGAAACAGTGTTGAAACATAATTCATGCAGCAAGTGAGGAAAAAAAAAGATTACATGTTAAGTTTGCATGAAACAGAGGGAAGGTCACTCCACACGCACTCTCTCACACTCACACACAAACACACATCTGCTTTCTGAAGAAGAAATGCTGCTCAGTAAGACACATGCGCCAACAATTTCCTTTCCAGTTGTTGTGAGGCAGAGCTGGTGGTGCAGAGACTCTCATGCTGTAGCCCTTATCCAGCCTCGCTTCAGGCTCCACCATCCACTAACGACAAAATTTGATTTCAGCACTCATCAAAGAACAGCTTTGCAGCCAGTTTTGCCATCTGACACCGGTTGGGAGATGGTATCCTCAGGAATAAAATTAAGTGGGATTCAAACTGACCTGCACTCATCACACCTGCAAATGAGAGGAAAAGGCAAAATATTCAGGCATAAGCTTCAGCAATGCGTTTCCACTACAGCGAATAAAACTGCAAATCACATAAAACCCCCGTGGTTGTTTTCACCTTGAGTTGTGCTTTGAATCGAGGTCAAAGGGTTTTAATTAAGGCTTTTAATGTGTGAAGTATGCAGCTACATCCTTCTCCTTTTGTCTTTGATCAGTGACACAGACGGGAAAGCTGAGCTCTTCAAGCCACAGCTGCACATACGGCATCTCACTGTCTCACTGCCTTCTTGACATCACGGCTGTGTTCAAATCAAATGTACAACTGCATTGGGCTGTCTATTGCAATACATGATTGTCATTCATATGTTCATAATAATGTGGTGTATACTTGAGTTACATTTGCTTTCACACTCTTGACGTACAGTAATAAAACATAAAACCACACCCTCCGCTCGGGGCTATGAGAAAATAATTAGAACCCTGAGACTGTTACGTAATGTAAATGTCTGGGGAGACTTCTCACTCACTTTCTCCATCCTCGTCATATGATGACTGTTTAATTAATGCTGTGCTCAGACATGGGAACAACAAAAAGATCCAGCAAGAGAAGATTGATTAGGAAAATAAAAAGGACTGAAAGTGAGACTGAGCAAGATAATGGCCAAATCAGTCTAAACATTAATCATTGATGCAACAGAAATTTGTTTTAATTTCATGCATGGTTGGGTTATTCTCATAAATGAATTATCCTGTCAGAGTGTAAATTTGTCTGAGATAAGACAATGCAGCTGTGAATAGGTTTACAGCACATGCTTTCAATTGGGAATATCTGAGCTTACACTTCTCCACAAATTATAAATAATGAAGCCAATCCAATCAATAAGCTGTTAGCAAACAGGTGGACAGAACCTCAGCAGCTTTCAGTGTCCAGCATGTCCAGCACTGTGTAAAAGTCCTGAGCCAACACTCACTTCTTTAAACCTTGCTAGAAAAATAGGAAATAGGTGCAGCGGTTTATTGAAACATGCAAACATACATGGAAATGCAGTATATAAAGCAAAAACAGAGTTTGTATGATTTATGAATTTAGAAGTCAATATTTGCTATGACCACATTTATTCTTCAACACAGCCTGAACTCTCTCAGGCAGCTTTCTTGTAATCTTCAGGAACAGTTCTCCAGGCTTCTTAAAGGACATTTAAAGCTCTTCTTTGGATGTTGGCTCTTTTACTTTTCTGCATTCACAATTCCACTAATTTTGACAAGATCTCCAACACCACTGGCTGAAATTCAGCACCAAACCATGACAGAGCCTCCGCTGTGTTTTATAGACAGCTGTAGCCATTCAGTGTTCTCCTCCGTACATATTGATGTTTGAACCAAAAAAAAAGAAAATTCATATTTGTTGCCACTGATTTTTAGTTGAGTTATTCTGTAATTAATCATACCTCAGCCTTTTCTCCCCATTTCCCTTCTTTAAGAATGGCTTTTTGACTACTACCTTTCCACTGAGACTACTACTTTGGTGAACAGTAGATGGATCAACTGAAGGGTCAGGTGCATCTATCAGGTCCTGTGTCAGGTCTCTGCTTTCCTGTTTCTAAAGGACCTAATGGCTTTCAGACACTATTCATGTGCTGTAGATGTTATTTTTAGGCCTGCCACTTTTTCATTTGTTCTCCACTTCAGCTTCCTCGTTTTAAAAAAAAAAACACTTTAAACACCATGCCGAGATATGCCAAGCTTTCGGTAACAACACTTCAGGAATTACCTTGCTGCTGCAAAAATACTATTTTATTTCTGTCAAATTTCTGTCTGTTATGTGTAGGCACAACACCGGATCATCTTTTGAGTTTTTGTGCTTGAATGATTCATAGGTCAGTGTTAAGTGGCTTAAACAAAAGAAAAGGCACGTCTCTGAAAATGGTCAGGTACAAGGACTGGCCTGAAAATGAGTGGAAAAGCAGCCAAATTTCCAAAGAAAAACATTAAAAGACCTTCAGAAAACCTGAAGAACTATTGCTCAAGACCACTTTAAAACATTACAAGAATGTCTGGCTCCTTGGAAGCAAAATATAAAGAAATGAGGGGTGGCTTAAGATTATTGCACAGTACTATATGTACGCACTTAAGGCTATGATACACAGCCTTAAGTGCCCGTTTGGCTAAAAGCCTGTGTAGAAGATGTATCGGTGCGATATAAAGACTATTAACCTTGGATGCTTTTGGCGAACGCTGTTTCCGATAGTCTGTCATTCTGTGTGATGCCCTCATGCAAGGTGTCACTCAGCGGTAGATTCAGGCTCGGTCAGTATTTTTCTTCTGACCCACTGTGTCAAAGAAGGTCCAGCAGATACTGTACAGCTGTGGTCTCCACAGTCGCAACTCCTCACACTGAGAAACAGGGTGTAAAAAAAAAAAAAAAAAAAACTTCCTCTGGCTCACTGGTTGCAGGGTTAATAACAATGACTTTAAAACTACTGGAATTTAAAGTGCGCTAAAATTAATAATACTGTCAAATATATCCTGGGATGTCCATCAGTACTTGGTGAAATAATCACTATTTAATGCATTTAATACATTTTCAAATATCTAAGGGTTTAATAAGTTAAATCCCTCATGAATTTCATACATAATGTGGACCCTAATGCCTGCTTGTAGGAATTAGTAGACATTAGTTAAAGGCCAACACACTGCTTCAGCACTAGGCAAGTTTTAACCATTCACGATGCATTAAGAGCATCATCTGGAGTAATCCTCGCATTATCAACAAATTAATATAATTAAACTTTTCACCAATTTTAACAGTACATATAAATGCTTATATAAATGATTAATATGATAATTATCTTAGAATTAAATGTGGTACATTGTCTTTAGTAATCACATAAAACATAAATTAAGAAATATTTGGTTAAACAGGATTAATATTAAATAATGATTAGTTCACCAGTGCTTGCATTGATGGCTGGTGTAAAGTGTTATGTGCCATCTAGATTTATATTACTGTATAATATTTTGCGTTGGTTGTTGTAATTAGTTAAAAGCAAAAACATTGCATGCCACATCCCCTCGCTCTCTCGCCCCTCTCCTTTCATATGTTTTAAAAAATGCATAGGCCATCTGTGCACAAACAAACACTGGCTAGCTGCCCTCCAGTCTGAATCGACTCTTCACATTGACTTGTTGGAGCCTGTGCATCCTGCTTAGTGGATCAGAGGGCTCAGACATGATACTTGGATCAGACTGTAGTCTGACTGCACTTGTCCTTATGGGCAGTATTGAGGTGAGGTAGATTGCTCTTTTTTTTGTTTCATGCTCGGCCCTTTCACTGGGATTTAGATTCTCATTTGTTATGTGTTGGGAAATTGCTGGGGATTTAAGGTTGACAAGCAGTTCAATGGTTCAAAAATAGAAATAGTCTCAGTTTTAGACTCTTTCATTGCTTTAGTCCACAACATTAATGAGTCATGTGACAGGCACCAGCTAAGTACGCCCACTATAGAGGGAGCTACGTCGCTCTACACAGAGCTCTCATCTGGCCTGGGCAGCAGCTGAGTGTGTTTCCTCTTCTCTAAGATCTTGTTGAGCTCCTCAGCGAAAGAATAACCAGGTGGTGACATGTTTTCAGAGTCACTCTGCCGCAGCAGCACATAGCTGTTTCCATTTATCCTCCTCAGGACGCTGGGCAGCGTGGCCGACAGCCCGCTGGAAAAGTCACACCCTGGAGAGGTAAGTTGAGGTGTGGGAGGGAGAGGTGGGGCTGGGGGAGGAGTTTCATTATTGGATGAAGCGTGACCCTCGCCAGGGACAATCTGTAGGAAGCCTCCGTCCTGGATGTTCCCATTATGCATTTTTGAACCTCCGTTGCAAATGCCGTTGCCATTACAGTGACTTGAGATGGTCTTCAGCTCCATGGTGGTGGAGTTTCTGTGCTGTTTCCTGTTCCTGTGGTGCTTCTTACTGTTCTGGTGGGCTGCAGCCGCAGCACGTATTGAGTACTTTCCTCTGTGGCCTACTCGCAAACAGAAACCCAAGTAGATGAGAACCACTGTGAGGACCACACACAGGCCTCCAAGTACAGTGATGAGGGACAGGTACATGGCCTCCATGTTCCTGGGGGAGAGCAGGTCTGAGTGTGGGAGGAGAGGGCCCAACGATGGTGGCTTGGTCCTCTCTGAGGAGGGGTGCTCGGTGGGAGCTTTGATAGTGGCAAAGTAAGTGTCATGAGTTGGATCAACAGGTGGGGGAGGGGGCAGGTCCAAGTGGATGGTAACATTGTAGGTAATTACAGCAACCTTTACACCGTTTTCAACGCTGTAACAGGTGTACAGGCCACTCTGGTCCTGCCGGGCCTCGATGATCAGCAGGCCATCCGTGCCAGTTCGAAAACCAGAGTTGAGGTCGTAGCCCTGCACCTGTCTGCCATCCAGACTCCAGAGGGGCGTCGCCAGGTTGGAGCTGAGCTCGCACTGCAGCAGCACGTCATCACCCACCCGCACAGAGCGGCTCCGATGAACAACATCTGAAACACAAGCAAACCCACAAGAATGTCAGATTTCACAAGAAAACTGACAAATCAACCACAGACACGATAGATATGTTCACTGCTTTACATCTACTGCATTTATCAAAGGCCATCCAAAGTTATTGAGGCATGAACTTCAATTGCAAATCTTTTAATTCCTGCCCTCACATTACCTTGCACAGAGTGAAAGAATGAGGGGGCAGAAGAAGCTACACTTTATCAGACTGAAATTGAGGAGTGAGAGAAGGACTTTGCCTGCCTTGAATATCAAACAGATTTCTCTCCAGAGATGGCAAAAATGTGATTAAAGAAGGGAGGAGACGATTTTGCCAACACAGAGCGCATAATCAACTTTCAAAGAGGCCTTCATGCCATCTGATGACAACTATGTGTCTTTCGAGTCCTTCGTAGCGTTCACTATTTTTAATCTCCCTTTCAAGCGTTAAAAGTTTGGGTTTTTTTTTTTCCTTTTTTCTTTTTGAGCAGCAGCACCAAGCAGCAGATGAGATTTTTGCGTACCGCCTTGTGCATTCTCACATCCCTTGGTGCCATGCTGGATATCCTGGATTAATGTGGATCTGTGAAGGGGGATAAATCATAACAATGGTACATTAGTGCAAGGAATAAACAGTCACTTTAACACAAAAATGTCAGCTATTTATTGCTTGGATATCTGCTTTCTACAGAGGAAGCACATCTTTCCTGAATAATCAGAATATTTACTATACCAACCAGTATCTGCTTTCTGCCAGCACTGAGTTACAAAAAAGCTGGCAGCGTGATAGGGCATGCTGATACTTTAACTTTACTCAAATCAAACATACAAAAGGGCCCTTTAATCACCTGTTCTAACCACACACACGCACGCAACCTTCCAAACTGACCTGTCTGATTGCATCATGACGTCCACGCACTCAGCTCCATTCCAGGCACAGTGTGGGTCCCTGGCAAAGACACAGTCATAGCAGGAAGTGTATCTACGACAGCTAGAGAGCGGCAGCTGAACCACGCCTGATGGAGAGCTCATGTACACACTCCACTGGGGGAGACACAAGAGTTACACATCATATAGGACATGCAGGACACAAATGACTTTGTTTAAAGCAGAAATTAGATCTAATACATGTGGGCGTCTGTGCATGTGTCACTACCTGTTTGGCAGATATCAGTAGATTGTTAACAGGCTGTGGCTCTTCAAACAGTTGAAGCTCCTCAATAATGTGCAGCTGACCTTTGATGTCTACAGCTTTGTGTAACCAGCCTTCATCTGGGGGAGACATAGAAAGGGGAAGCATTAGAAATAAAGCACTATAACATAAAATACAGTGTACTACAAGCTGAATTAAATGTTCACATCTGTCAGACACTGAGTTTTAGGTAGATTTCCTACTTGTTAGGAATCCATTAATATACATTTCACGATGTAGTATTGCAAACACTTCAGAAAAACTGAAAGTAATCCTTCTTTGCCTTTATTTGTTATTGTTGTATCAGTATTACTGATCATCAGTTAAAACTGAACTAATAAATGTTTTTGTGGACATTAATAGGTGCTAGAATACAGGTATATAAACACTATACGGACAAAAGTACTGAGCCACATAGTCTGTGATAGTAATAGGATGCCACGTTGCAATAAGACAGTTTGTGAAATTTCTTTCCTCCTAGATACTCCACGATCAACCGTAAGTGGTATTGCAAAATGGAGGCATTTAGAAACCACAGCAACTCAGTCACAAAGTTGCAGACCACATAATGTTGCAGAGCGGGTTTGCCGATTGTTGAGGAGCATAGTTGGTCAAAGTCGACAACGCTCTGCTGACTCAATAACTGCAGAGTTCCAACCATCCTCTGGCATTAACATCAGCATAGAAATAGTGTGCCGGGAGCTTCAATGCACGGATTTCGAAACCCCCGCAGCTCCTGTTGGCGTAATGTGTGGGTGGCCCAGTACTTTTATTTATGACAGGCGGCTGTGCTGTAAATCAGTTTTTGATGTCTGAAAGTTAAAAAAAAATTGTACTGTAGTGTGTGTGAACATTCTGATAGTGAAAGGCAGAGGACATACTGACTACATAAGAGTGTGTCATACTATGAAACAATGTGTAGTTATCATGCAAGTAGAATTACATCATCAAGCTGGCAGTGGACAAGGATGACATGCGACTCTGTGTAATCACTGCAGCCTTAAAGCTGTCTCATCAAACTGTGAGTGTGGATTTAAGTGCTTTGTTTTTATTTTGTTTTTTATTTCAGTCAAAATTTGCTCAACTTCATATGGGATCACTGGTTTCCCATCTACAATGATGAAGGGCTTTGGAATATGAAGACTATTGTGATTTTGTACATTATGAATACAAAGAAAAAATTAACTGCTTTAAAACTTGTGTGTACTACTTTAAAGACAAAAGTGCCTCACAATGTCAAACATGGGGGGGGTACAGTGAAATGATAACTTGCTATTTTTGTTTGTTTCTGGTGACC
>JASGAU010363031.1:0-20604 GCA_030220045.1 Australoheros facetus
GACCGGAGGTGAGCAAAGATCCTCATCTACTTAAATATTTTATGACAGTATTATCCCTGAATAACCATGTTCTAAAACTGGCAAGTTCGTTTGGACCCTTCTTCCTTCACAGTCATCCAGGAATTGGCTGCTGGCGAGAACATTTTCTATATGTAGAGATGTTTTATCCACAGGAGGAACACTAGAATAAGTGGAAATCAGGTAAACTAATACAAGTGCATAACACGCAGCAAAATTCAAGTTTGATGTGTAAATGAGTCTTGAAACTCTTAATTTCCCAAACCAAATGGAAAAAAAAGAAAAGGGTGGTGCAATATTTTCTAAAATTATGCATGTTTCTTTTCCCAGAAGGAAATGCTGTAACTTCTGGTTCAAGGTAAAGCGGACTTTTCATCGAAATCATGTAATTATCCCAAACTGGCAATTAATTTGCTTTGTTTGATAAAAATAAGGTTATGACTTAAGTAGACTGAACAATATTTTGTGTATTACTGCAATGCAATTCTTCTAACAAAGAAAGCGGAAACAAAGAGCTATATTGTAATGAATTTAAAACTGCTAATGTACTAACCCAGCTTTTTGACTTTTTGTTAATGATTATGGTTTTATCTTGTCAATAATTCTTGTATTCTTCAAATACGTTCTGTGTAGTTAGCTGGCTTTTGCAGTTGACATCAACTCCAGATACCCTGAAGTGAAAATAAATGATTTATATCTCATCATGTTATCATGTATTAGAATGGCAAAGGTGATAAGAAAGTGGAGAGAGAATACTCTCATGTGGCCTCGTTGTCATACAGCATAACCTTTAGTTGGGTAAAGGATGTGAAGTGACACCTAATGATGAACCTGCTTTCGGTTGTATTAAAGTAGACTTTTGGTGTATATACTTGTGTGTACCAGTACTGCTTGCCAAGCATTACCTCCTAACTGACTGCCGTAGGATAATAGAGTCAGCGAACACTGAAATCCATAAAATTGGACGCACTTTAAATGCACTGTACTGGAAAGCAGTCATCTACTCATCCCTGCATGCCATGCAGACAGCAAAGCATGCAGCAGGGGAAATGATGTGAGCTACAGTCCAATCTCCTCCTTTCTTTCTACATTGGCAAAGTAAAGGTGAGGATCAGGTCCAGGGGTTGTATTAAAGTAGGAAAAGGGGCAAGAAGTACAATGCTGCAGAGACACAGCGGCAAAGTAATGCATCAACTTGATGTTTAGTTCCACAGGGGCTGAGAAGTTCCTATCAGCTGCTGCAGTCACTGAGGTGAGCAGTCAGCAAGCAAGCCGTAAGATATGGCATGATTTCAGCGTGCATACTTAATGCACCCCTGCCACCACCACCCTCAACTGGGGTCAGTAACGTTAGTCTTTAAGACAAAGTAACACTGAAATGTTAATGTTTTTCAGTCCAACTTCAAATCACATTTGCATGAAAGCTTTTATAATTAAAAAAAAATAAAAAAATCTTGCCATTTTTTAGAAACTGCCTTTACCACATAGAGATTTACAACCCTTTAATTTGCGGCTATTTAAAATTTTCTTTTTCATTATACTGGATTTTAAAGCATTCAAGAAAAACCCCACAGCTAATGAAATTCTCACATAGTGCACAGACTCATGAATCTGAGATAAAACAAGTTCAATTATATGATTGTAATAAAGACTTCAGGGCTGTGGTACTGGGAAAGTGTAATTTTTTTTTGGTTTGTTTGTTATGAACTCTGTGATCCTAAAAAACAACAACAAAAACAGCAGCAAAAACAGCTAACATATTTCAGACATGGAAAGAATAATTCATGAATGTATAACCATCACGTATTCGAGTGAAGCCAGATAACGTTAAGATATCCTGAGTATGGTGAATTTTTGTCACTGTACAGGGCTCAAGATAGTGTTTCCTGAGGGCATAAATCAAGACAGATGCAGGGCTGCTTTCTGTATGACTTCTTTGTAATCTGACTTTTTTTAGGCAAGCAGACAGAAGAACTGCCCAGAGTTGGCCACTAGGAAGCTTTAATTCTACACTGCCTTTACTTTTTTGACCTGGATGATGTCCATCTTTTCTATACAGTCTATTATATCTACAAAAGGTAGATAAATCTTTTACCTCTGGATTAAGAAAAGATTCAGTGATCAGAGTTCTGGATGGAATGAGAAATGACACAATTTTGAATTAAAATAAATTAAATGAATTAAAGATTAAAAAAAAAAAAGAAGGCTGAACCGCGATGTAAAAAATATAAATAAAATAAAAACACATTTTAAAAAAAGTCACCAGCAGCACTCCCTCCAGGATACAAATCCAATCATGCAGAACCAAGCTGCACTTCCAAATCCAATATTCCAATAGTTTCCTTCCAAAGACAAATCCATTCAAGCTTCACTGGACCTCACTGCAGCACTCAAGGCAAAGCGATAATGAAACTTCTGATAAACACCACAGAGGGTAGAAAGTTCTAAAGCAACTTTTCTCAAAGACGTACTGTTGGAAAGTGTCGACAGATATTTTCCTGGAGGAGCTTCATGCAGCAAACAACTCTTTTCATCTTTGTTCACGAATGCAGAGGCTATTCACAGCGAACACAACAAGCAGCAATGACTCACGGAGACTGCATTATGGAAATGGAATTCACTGATTGAAATTCAACTTCATTTCAATTCTTTTTAACCGTTTTAAGTATATCATCTTTTTCTTTTTTTTTTTCCCCTTTCCATGACACTGCATTTGATTCAAACAAGTGTGTGGTGACTCAGAAAGGCTTTCGGAGCATCTGTATAATGTTGATTATACAAGATCTCATTATTTGGATCAACAACTTGCTCTCATAGGCCCCTGTGTTATTTGAGGAGATTCCCAAAAGCATCCTGGTGTCGCTGCACTGATACATCACTGACTAATAACTGAGGAAAGAAAATTATGAACATCCAAATATTTTGTAAAGCTCGCAGGTTTTTAATGTATTTCTTAAACCAGCTGCCCTGACATATAACTTGAAACAAAACAGTAAAATTTACTGACATTATACTTTAATAATATAAAATATAAAAATACAGTCACATTTCTTGCAATTACTACCAGAAATGTCCTGCTACATTTACAGTTACTGCATGGGCTAAATGTGGAAAGAAACCCCAGTGGCCTTATTTAAACTTTGGATTATGTGTTAATTAATGCACACTGCAAGCCAAATCCTATTATATATTGACTGGAATATGAAACTCCAGCTTACTGCACTCTAGTTCACTGAACTCCTCCCATTAATCAACAACGGCAGCGATATAGATTTTACACACTCATTTCATCTTAGCATCTCTTTTTGTTATTAAATCATTAACTAGTGTAACGTTTCACTGCATGATTGACATAAATGCACTGATACAGTCATGTTTACAGAAGTGCAATGCTCTTTAGTATGAGAAAAGTCCTGAGGTTGATGCTAGGGTAAAGATGAATAATGAATGACTCTGAATCCAGCGGTGAGCCTACAATGAATAGAAAATTAAACATATCATTATATATGTAGGACAAAACAAGCACCTATAGATTTTTATTTTATTTGGGGGTGGGGTGGGGTGAATACAGAGTATAGGTCCAAAATCTTACGGCTTGACAAGAGTTTATCTCAGGTCCTTCCCACTTTGCATTGCCAGCAGTTGTGTTGCCTATAGTGGCTTGAAGTCACCAAATATCATTCGCTTTTTATGATTTCTCGTCACCGCAAGTGTGGATGCAGCTTTAATTAAAGGGACAATATGCATGACTACTTGATTGACTCCTGCAAAATATACTTTTTATTTGCTCATAATTTAGCTGCATTTCTTCATCTAAGTGTGTGTGTGTGTGTGTGTGTGTGGGGAGGGGGGCTTATTGTGAGCTATTCTACTTCAAGAAAACACACAAAGACACACAAACTGTGTGGCGTCTCCAGGGTGTTTTGCGCAATCTTGATGCCTCTGAGACTTTGCTGCTTATCACAAGTGAGCCCAAACATCAAAGTGCAAGTGAGAACTTTCAGCAGTGTATTACCGACTGCTAATACTGCAAACTGATCCTCCCGTAGATGGGCTCACTGATGCATGCAATTGAACTTTGGCTTTCATGTCAGATCTCTACTTTACACCAATATTGCAACATAGGCCAAAAGAAAAACCACTACTCAAAGGATGAATGGAAAAGTGAGAAAATACTTATCGAAAGCTTAAATAGATCATTTATAGAAGCCGAAACAAAAGATAGGAAGGGGACAATGATGGAACCAGTGAGTTTCCCTGGAGATAAGCTTCACAGGTGTTACAATAAAGTTACTTCAAACACCAAAAGATCTTCACAGGTGCAGCAGTGCACCACTCTTAGCTTTGAAGCATCACATTTTCATCGAGTTCAAATGAGCAGTCACAGGATCAAATGAAGGTGGATGGAAGTGAACTGCTGGGAGCAAAACAACCATGACAGGAAGCAAAAGTGAAACCTGCTGATGGACAAGTCTTTGTACAATACAGGTATGGAAATAATTCAACAGCAACTGTCAAAACAGAAGCATAGTGGACAGATATATCACAGAGAGGAGAGTGACTGATGGAAAAGAAAGTCAGGTTATTTCATATCTGCTGGATAGCACTCACTCGAAGAACCTGGTTGAGTGCAATTAGAGAGGCCCGTACGGGACTCCAATTTTCCAGCAAGATTAATCAAACAGCCTTTGTGGCCATGACTAGTCTATGGACCCCTGACCAAACACACCCCATCCCCCTTCTGACCTCTGCCCTAGTATGGCTGATGATTGATGAAATCCCCAGTCAAGTCACGATTTACAGCTTTTCATGCCCCTTCCAGAAATGCTGAACATATGACGCTTATTCTAGTTAGATAGTTGGAATTTAAACCACTGTCTGGTTTCCAAACTAGTTGTATTGCTACTAAATCATTAAACTGAGATTATAGTTACCAGAGGTATTAAAAAAAAAAAGAATTCTCCATTCATCAGCAGTTTGCTTCAACCATGTTTACATGCTGAAATGCATTGGACTGCTGCCATGTGATTTCCTTATTAGATATTCGTGTGAACCAGCAGTTGTGGAGATGGACTGGCTCAAAGTAGACATTAAGAGATATAAAGTCTTTCTGTACAGACTTCTTCATATGGTACAGCAAAGCCAGGGATAGACTCATGGCAGAGCTATTCAGTTGGACTACAGATCATCAAAACAAGATAAAGATTTGTATGATTACTAAGTAATGTGACTTTCTCATCACTGAAGCTACTGTCTCCCACTGCTGAGAAACTGAATTTTCCAATAAATGTTTATTCAGTCACTCTTAAAAAAAAAAAAAAAAAAAAAAATTCTGGTAAACTTCTTAATGACTTTTCACTGGCTGAGGGCTTCAGACTGTACAGGGTTATGTATCTAGCTGAGTGCCCATTTGGTGTGGTTATTAAAACAAGTTATTAAAATGAACTGGTTCACTTGTTATGAGATTATTCCAAACATGAGCTTGCATGTATGTCAAACAGTGGAGAGATGAGGGTGAATGGAGCATTTGTGGATAATCAACTAACAGAATTACCAGTTTTACACAAGAGAAAAAAATCTCATATCACGTGTTTTTAAACAAATTGACGAGAAAGAATGATACACCCTGGGGCAGCACTGTGGTACAAAGTTTAGGACTGTCACCCCACAGCGAGAAGGTCCTGGGTTTCAGTCCACTGGTCAGTTGCTGTTACTGTTCTCCCTGTGTTTGAGTGAGTTCTCTCCAGGTATTGTGGCTTCCTCCCACAGCCCAAAGACATGCTTGTTTTGGTTAAATTGGCTGTGGATGGGAATGTGAGCATGAATGGTTGTATAGCAACCTGGCCAGGGTGTACATGACAGCTGGAATAGAATAAGATGGAAATAGATGAATGGATGACACACCCTATTTGTTTGTGGAAGTATGATAAAAGGTAAAATTATATATGATTTGATTGGTAAACAGCAAGATATTTTAAATTAATATTGCATATTTATTTATTTATTTATATAGATTTACATATTTATTCATTATTAAAACATACCCTACTCTACAGGACTTAATATCATCCATTATGCAACAAAATTCCAAGTGTTACCAGTGTGCATACAGTATAATTGTAAATCAAGTCTTTCTGAGCATTTTATAGAAAGACTCTTGCTTATAATTAATTCACTTATCATTTGATAGTTATCAACCTAACCATACTCCTCATTCTAAAGATCCCTCCTCTTCATACTTAATAAATCCATTACATTACACATCCACTGAAGTTAATATACACCAGAGTTTCTCAAACTGTCAGACGTGCATGTTCTACTTCCATTCAGCGGTACAAGAACAAATGCAGCACAGGAATGTACATTATTAATGAATCACTTCCATCCATCCATCAGAAACTCTAAAAAAAAACGCTTGATAAAAAAAGTAATTTGAGTTTCTTTGAGGTTAAGAACAGATGTAGTACCTAAACTATAACTACTGCTGAATTAGTTAAGAGGCAAAGCTTCACTTCAAAATGGGGAATTTGACAGACTCCAAGATCTGCCAAAATGTAATCTCAAAACTTTTGGCAATAGTTGACTGGCCACCTTGCCCAAAGGCTACCTCATCAGGCAATAGCTGATGGGTTGCCACTTTGTATAACAATAGATTATATTTATTATGTACAATTAAGGACGAATCCATATGCTGGGGGTCTACAAACTTATAAAATCCATATAAAGTATGGATGTTCTCTAACTTACTATCAATAGGCAGCAACTAGGAAATTAATGTCCCACTAGTAACAGAATATGTGATCATGTAGAATAAAGCATTGCTACTAAGTGCTTAATGAAGACTCAAAAAGAGCCAATATGCTGCTAATATACATGCTAACAAGCAACAAGATAAAGGCAAATGTGTGTCCCTTAATATGCGTTACTGGACACATTGAAAATATGACATCAAAAAAGTATATATCCACATTTTGAAAATCAAAGCCAAACTATTGTTGTACAAACTCCAATTTAAGGGTCATAATAGCCCCTTTTTTTTTTGGCAGGTTTATTCAATTTTTAATTTTTTCTAAATTTTTTTTAAAAGGGAACATCAAAATGAAATCTATAAAGCCAGCAACTAGGGAGCAAATGTTCTCCAGACACAAACTACAAAGAAGCCTAAATGGCCTGAAATGAGCAGCTGTGATTGGGCAAGGGTCGCTGAACTCTTCAGCAGACGGGATCTATTTGGACGTGAATGTTTCTGGTGGTCAGAGCGAGTTCAGACAGAGTGAGATGGAAGCAGAAGTGACACAAGATTAACTTTGGAACTGAGGGACGGACAATTTGTGATAGCCTTATCACTATTTTTGACAACCTCAGCGTTTTAAATTCTACTTTGGCTTTCTCATTTGCATAGAATTCATGCATAGTAAATAGCCACAGCCATTCAAACAGAGATATATCACTGTTGGAGGACCAAGAGGAAAAGTTAAGCTTTGGGTTTTTATGTCCACTGATCAAAAAAAATTTAAGGAACACTTTGAAAACACATCAGATCTCAATGGGAAAAAAAAAAAAAATCTATACTAATATGTACTTGGTAATGTGTTAGGAATGAAAGGTTGCCACATCATCTACCTGAATTCAAAGATCAAAGTGAAACTATAAGGGCACTCAGAAGAGTGCACACCTTGCCTGGTAAAGAATATTTTTACAAGATCCTGGATCCAGATCAGGATCCAGACCACCACCAAAATCTAATCAATTGTTCCCTGTGCCATCCTCAACAATTTATCCTGCTAGCAGACAAACAGACAGACAGGCCAATGCGAACGAAAACACAACCTTCCTCCAGGGGAGGAAAACTGATCCAGCAGGCTACTGCATTTTGCTGAAATTTCATTCTAGCAACTCAAAATGGTACTTAGTAGTTTGTGTGGCCCCCCACATGCTTGCATGCATGCCTGAGACGATGGATGGTGCCCTGGAGATTCTCCTCCCATATCTGGACCAGAGAATCACTGAGCTCCGGGACAGTTTGAGGTGCAACATGGCAGCGTCGGATCGACCGAAACATAATGTCCCAGAGGTGTTCTATTGGATTTAGGTCAGGTAAATGTGGACGCTCGTCAGTGGTATCAATTCCTCCATCCTCCAGTAACTGCCTGCATACTCTCGCCACATGAGGCTAGGCATTGTCGTGCACCAGGGAGAACCCGGGACTCACTGCACCAGCATAGGGTCTGACAGCGTGTCCAAGGATTTCATCCATAATACCTAATGCCTAGGTGCCATTTAATGCCTAGCCTTTAGAGGCTGGTGCATCCCTCAATGGATGTGCCTCCCCAGACCATCATTGACCCACCACCAAACTCGTCATGCTGAACAATGTTACAGGCAGCACAAGGTTCTTCACATACTGTATATTTAAGTTGCAGTACCTCACTCCCAACTAGTTGCAGCAGACGGTTGCCCCTCCCTGAGCCTGGTACTGCCAGAGGTTTCTTCCTGTTTAAAGGGAGTTTTTCCTTCCCAGTGGTGCCAAGTGCTTGCTCATAGGGGGCCATCTGATTGTTGGGGTTTCCTCGATATTATTGTAGGGTCTTTACCTTGCAATATAAAGTGCCTTGAGGCAACTGTTGTGATTTGGTGCTATATAAATAAAACTGAATTGAATTGAACTCTCCAGACCTTTTCATATCTGTCACATGTACTCAGGGTGAACCTGCTCTCTTCTGTGACAAGCATAGGGTGCCAGTGGTGGCCCTGCCAATTCTGGTATTCTATGGCAAATGCCAAGCAGTGAGCACAGGGCCCACTAGAGGATGTCGGGCTGTCAGACCACCCTCATGAAGTCTGTTTCTGATTGTTTGCTTAAAGATATTCACACCAGCGGCCTGCTAGAGGTCATTTCTGTAGGGCTCTGGCAGTCATCTTGTTTCTCGTTGCACAAAGGAGCAGATACCAGTTCTGCTGACGAGCTAAGGACCGTTTACAACTGCCTGTCTCTTTGAATCTTCCCCATGCTCTTGAGACGATGCTGGAAGACACAGAAAACCTTCTGGCAATGGTATGTTTTAGTGTCCCATCCTGTAAAAGTTGGACTACCTGTGCTAACTCTAAAGGGTCCAGGTATCATCTTCATGCTACCATTACTGACACTGAGCCTAGCCAAATGCAAACCTAGTGAAAAAAACAGCCTGAAAAGATGAGGAGGGAAAAAATGTCAGTGGCCTTCACCTGTAAAACCATTCCTTTTTGGGGAGATTGTCTCACTGTTGCCCCTCTGCTACTTAACTGACCAGAACAATTAATTAATTAACAATTAACTGACTTGATGCTCTGATTAAAAAGTGTTCCTTTAATTTTTTTGAGCAGTGTCTATTCCTTGGAGTTCACACCAATAGTATCTTCAAACCTGACAAAGTGTCTGACTGCTCCTAAAAAAGTTAAATTGTACTTAAATGTAACACTGGAAGAAATTAGGTGCCATTTAACATTTAAAAAAAATCCTTTTCTGTCCCTGAATGAAAAAAACTTAAAATGAAAGAATGGGTGCAAGTGATTCTTTTGTACTGAAATGTCAAGCTTAAATGCAAAAAAGATACAAAGTCAAATACTGTTTTAAAAAGCAAACCAAGTTTGACTGAATCAGAAAATGTTGTAAAAGCAATATGGTGTTGCCCTTTTGTAGGAACTATTCGGTTTTGCCCCCAAAATTCTCTGATAAAGTGCCATTTGCTGCCAGTGAACAGTTTAATGAAGATAAACAGAAAGCGAAAAGATAACAGCATCACACTGAAAAGAACGGTGCTGAAAAACTGGGTGCAACATCTGTGACAAGGTGCATGCCAAGCATGAAATCAGCATTACGCAAGGATAAAGTAATCACTGTTGCCAGGAAAGTGTGAAATCTAATCAGGAAGGGAATAGAGGGTGAAAACCACACACACACACACACACCCACACACACACCCACACACCCACACCCACACCCACACACACACACACACACACAGGTGAACTAGACAGGAGTTCAGTGATGGCCGCTGAAATGCTTTAAATGGACTACAGGGCTCAGTGTTTTGGGGACTACTGGTGTTTTATTTACTGTTTTAAAGAGGACAGGTACAGCAATATTCAGAAAAACTTTAACGAGGGGTGCATACTAACTTAAAGTATATTGAAAAAGTTAAATAACACAGACTCTCTATATACAGGTACAGAGCCTCTGGCGGAAAGCAGGGTGCCTGCTAACAAACAGTGATGTAACACTGAGTTCTTTGCTGTAAACAGCCCTCACATGACAAGAATCAAAACCTGCTTGTGAGAATGGACCCCTGTTAGCAACGCTACAAAAAAGGTATGCGTCAAACTTGGTCAAAGTTTAAAAGCTAAGCGTCTGGGGTTGTGCCCACCTGCTCAAGAGGGTCCTTCTGCTGCCAAATCAGGCCTCACTGCTCTGTTCCATAAAAAATGAATGGCTTTCAGACTGTGTTAAGCACTTTGATGCTGATCATGTGAAAGTAGCTTAAGTTGTCAGTCAGGCACACAGTCCAGAAAATCCTTCACCTTTTTTCCCCCTTAGGGAAGAAGCTGAGAAGCTTGCTTTCCATTGTGCAGATAGGATGATCTGCCAAAAGTAATTCCATTTGTTTGTAGAAAGCGATGTCAGTAAGCTGTAATAAGGCAAATAACTCCATTAGGGTTGTATTGTGAGCTCACGTGGTATCAGAAGAATCAGAAAAATGTTTTCCAATGGGGAAAATTCACATGGATGTCCACTTAAGTCAGAGAAAAACAGGAGAAAATTTTTGTACAAGTTGCTGAGTTGCTCTATTACACACATTGCCCTGACAGATCATTTATTTATTAGCAGTAAACCCAATAACTGATAAAGCAATTATCGAAAACCACGTGCAAACACTCCAAGTAGTAAAATACTACGTCACCTTTGGAGCATCTGTGTTGTTTTCTCATTTGGATATAAAATAAATAAACACTACAACATCAGATGAACCACTTCCCAGCTCTGAAAATATGACCATTTGAGGAGCACATGACTATAGTGACTGGCAGCACAGAGGTGTGGTGGTTAGCACCTTTGCCTCACAGCAAGAAGGTCATGGGTTTGAATCCACTAGCCAGCCTGGACTTTTCTGTACGGAGTTTGCATGTTTTCCCTGTGTCTGCATGGATTCTCTGGCTTCCTCCCACCTTCTGAAGGCATGCATGTTAGGTTAATTGGTGACTCTAAATTGGCTGTAGCTGTGAATGGCTGTCAGTCTCTGTTTTAACCCTGCAATAGATTGGTGAGAAGTCCAGGGTGCACCTCGCCACTTGTTCTATGACATCTGGGATAGGCTCCAGCCCAAGCACAACCCTGAACTGGATAAGTGAAAGAAAATTGATGTATGGATGCATAAATGTACACATAAATCTTGGTCCACCAATACCATGTCTACCCCTCAAACAATTCACTGGTTGCAGGTTGAGGATATTTGCATGGCGCATTCCATCTGCTGGCCATTTTAAAAACTAGTATTTTTGAGCATATTACATCATTTTAAACATAGACAGTATATCTCAAAGTAAAAAGACCAGTGAATGTAAAGCTTAATTAAGCTAGCAGCACAGACTGCAAATAAAAGATGGACATCTTTTCTTAACCTGCCTTACACCTGCATTCTCCTCAGGTTTTGGCAGACCATGCTCAAATCACCCACAAACACAAACACATCAGGGCACTCGCAAGTTTCAGAGGTCAGAAACAGCACATGCAGCTCATGTTCTCATGGCTCACTAAAAGCCTGGCCATTAATGTCTACACACTACGTACAACTTACATTTCCACCACCAGCTAACAGAAGATTTATGTGTTGCCGGGCACAGAGGTTGGCACAGCAGACGCTGTTTCAGCGCTTCTAAGTGGAAGCACTTGTATAAACATGATCATGAATAATCCATAACACTCATGTCAGAAGAGCTGGATCGGGTTCTTTATTAGCGGAGCCCTAATGAGCCAAACATGTCATGTGATTTGGGCAGAATATTTCTTCTAAGTGCAGGGCAGCAGATCAATAGATGTCAGAGCTGATATATTTTCATGTTGCACAATTTTACTGCAGTTCCTTGATGCAGTGTCGCTTTATTAGGCTTTACCTTTGTCTTCTTTCTGTCTTGGTTATGAAAATCTATGTACAGTTTACCACAAGAGCTTCTCCCCATCCTTGAGGTGAGAAACTAATGTTTCCAGTGCAAACAAGTTTTGGGATTCTTTTAATTCAGACTGTCTGACATCTCACTTTGTTCTTTTATGCTTCTTGTTTGTCGCCTGTGCTTTCTTTGTCTTCCATCTCTCTCTTCAAGCCATTTCTTGTGAAAAATAAAATAGCTTTTTTGTTTTTACATACATTTGTTATTTCCTATATGCATTACTGTCTGCCCTGCCCTGATTGTGTTTACCCGTTCCTTGCTGTCCTGCTCTCCCACATGTGCTTTACCAGTCTGTCATGTTATCCACCACTCCTGTCAGATTCCTCATGTGTGTAATGCTACATCTAAGTTTAGTCCATCCATTCTCTCCTGCTTATCCAATTTAGGGTCACAGCGGCTAGAGCCTGTCCCAGCTGCAGGTTGTAACCCTGGACAGATTGGCTGGAAAGAACGCACGCAGACATGGGGGGAACATGTAAACTCCACGAAGAAAGGCTCCAGCCATTCAAATCTAGGACCATCTTGCTCAGAGGGAACAGTGCTAACCACGGAGTTTTTCCTTTTTCACCTTTTGGATCAAAATCATTACCCCCAGCTTGTGTTGCCTTGGTTGGACTTTTTGGATCCAACTTTAATCTGCACTTAAAAAAAAAAAAGAAAAGAAAAAAAAGCACATACTGTATTTGTGTGAAAAAATGCAAGAAATCTCAAAATACTGGATCTGAGCTGCTTATAAAAGAGGCACAATGTTTGTTAAAATGAATTCATTTGTGTGATTAAGATCAGAACCAGCACGATTATAAGCAAACTTCTACTGACAGCAGAGCACACTAATCGTGTCCTGAACAAAGAAGAAGACTCTGAAGTGACACCTCTGGAAGTTATGTTGCCACAATCTGACGTTATCACAGAACTCATTAAGTTTTTTGTATTTCTGCAAGAGCATCTTAATGATCATGGATAAACTGATCAGCTAGCTGCCAGCCACCATTTCACAACTCCTCTCGATAAAGCTGCTAAACAACACCTCTTTTTTTCTTTCTTTTTTTAAGCAGACATCTAAAGTATGTAGATGTGCGGAAGCTGGTGTAAAATTCAGAGTTCAGCCAAATCTTTCATGGCATTTTTATTTGTTTTTTTATAAAGAAGATGCAAAAAAGCTGATCTGGATAAATCTGTTTCAAAAAAAGGGTCACTAATTATCTATGATCAAAATACATACAGTTTAAAAACACTGTACTGATAATCATTTACAGTACACTATATGCTCACATGGTCATTTCTGAAATGACCATTTGGCTAAATGATATACTTCCAGTGCAGGTACCTGACATTTGACAGATCACCTAAGGTTCCTTTCTCTGGAAAAACAAACAAAAAAAAAACATATAGGTTGCATGTGAATTGCAACATACCTAGATCCTGCATTAATTATTTACAACATTCTTTGAAATAGCTCACTCACTTTTTAGTTTGTGCTGAATTATTCAAGGGAGTGCAACAAATGGGGAAATATGTATGATGCTTCAAATCATTACGACACATCAAGCTGTGTGTCATGTCAGTGCCTCACATTCTCTCTCTCTCACTGTAAACTGTACGTATTCAACCCATCCTGTATCTTGGCAGTGTGAAACATAACGGTGATGCGCATTAAGCACTATAGCTCACTCTGCACACTTTAACACCTTTACTGCAGAAGGACATTTAACTCAAATCCAAATATAATCCCTCATCTGTTGTCCTCATATTCACTATATAATTACAAATCAAAGCAGCGTCACTACAATCCCCAGTATTAGCATGTACTGTATGGTAGTTTATGCAGAGGATACTCCCAAGCCAGACAAGGCCCCCTGGCTTTGTGAATAATGAACTGTGTTGCAGTCAAATCCCAGTTGTAATCATTTGCAACCTCAGGATGTGCTGTATTTATCCAGGCACTGGGGGGAATCTGGTAATGTCTATTGCGTAATACCACATAACACAATCGAAGCCTGCAGTGCAAATTTCCAGATAATAACTGCAACGACGGCTTCAAAGATGAAAATAAAAAACAAAACTAACAGATGCATGAACATCTCAAGAGCATAGAGGGAGACATTTTTATACTAAAACTTTTAGATACATGATAAATGTACATTGCCTATCCAGAACCAAACTCTAGAAAATCCCCCAATTCATTTTCTTACAGCTGACAGAAGTGCATGCATTGGTGACTCTGCATCCCTCATTCTCCATTGCTCCTGCTCACAAACCTGCAGTACCTTATACCTGTTTGTTTTTTTTGCACATGCTTCCGTGCAGTATCGTGGCAGAGAGCACCCACATGTTCAGGAACATCCTGAACCTCCTCTACTTCTCTAAACAAGAAATTGATTTTCCTGAATACAAGTCTGGTTTATTTTTTGAACTAGATGAGTAGCAAAATTGCTTTAACTTTAAGTGTAGAATGCACCAATTTCAGAAGTCATCAAATCACTGCAATCAGTAGCTATGTTGCACAATGATGGTCTTAGAGAGCATGACACATATGTGGTTCAGTTTATTATATGAGTAATTGAATATTTTATGTGTTAAAGTAATGATGTCTTCAGTTTGGTTGTAGAGAGCTGCACCTTTGCACTTTCCCTCTTAAACCTTCCTCCTCTTTCCTTCCAGACACCCATGGGTGTGGCAAAGCCAATCCACCAGTTTGAGCTGAGATGAGTAGCAGTGACAGTCTCCACGGCAACCAAGGGTGGATGCTGGTCTTTCGAGGGTGTACGCTGCCTGTGCTGCACGTTAAAGCGATCATCATGTAGCAGGTGGTGTTCCCTCCGCCCATGTAAGCGGGAATGCCCTGCAGGGCCACAGGACCTGGTCAGAGCCAAGCAATGCCGGGCTACCTGTCAGCTTACATTAGCACAGATCACAGAGCCAGCATCAGTGGCTTGCTTTGTGTCAGCATCAGGCTTATTACAGAGAGGAAGACAGAAGGCATCCTTATGAAGAAGCTCTTGAAGCTGGGGTCCAGGGGGTCCCACCATTTATTAAAGTGTCATCCAGAAAAATGAGGCATAGCTTAATTTCACTGGAATTCGCAATTATCAGTCTGAGGCATTCTGTTTTTGGGACGCAATCACCGCTCCTTGACCTGTAATGATTTCATAGGTCACAAAGTTTAATAATAAATGTAAGCCAAAATGCCTCTGACAAATTAAAAATACAGATCCTTAAATTAACCTCTGGAGAGTTTCTCTACAGATGAGCCGTGCTTTCATTTTGAATGCATCAGTGGTGCACCTTTTAACACTTAAGCTTGTTAGCAGCACAACAAGAGGCACTACACAACGCACTTCACCTTTAGTGCAAGAGCGAACAACCTTCAGACAGAGACCATAGTCTGTGGAACATTTAACAGCGACTCTTAAACTGACAAGATGGGAATAGCTGAAGCCTGGAGAATGCAACATAAACAGAGACACTTGGGCCTCAGCCTCGGTTGTCAGTTCATCAAAGTTGGGGTTCTGCTAATCTCCAAATAAGATCAGTTCACACCTTTATTTTATATAGAGGGAAAAAAATAGAGTTTGATCATGACTGGATTATGAATGAAAAATCATCTCTATCATTCTGATGCATTTATAGCTTGTTCTTTACCTGAATAACAAAATATAACACCATTCAGCAGATTAGCATGTTTTAACGGCTTTATATGGCTAACAAGCATAAACACAATGAGCACATGGCTAATTTGCACATCCCGTATTTACACACTGGCTGTCTACATGAACACAAAATGTAGTCTTAATATAAAAGGTTTAAACAAAGGCTCAGTTAAACTAAATATTTCGCCAATAAGCTTAGCTAACATGTACCTGCAGTTAGCTACAGCAAGGGAATGATCCCCTTATGAAAATATAAAAGAAATGAGGTGTGACAAGACTTTAACACAGTGCACAGAGAGTTCAAGACTGGAAGCAACAAGTGGTCCAGAAGCAGGCAGGTATGCTAAGATCAAGATTCTAGTCTTGGTTTCATAATCGTTACCTCTCTGAAAAAGACATATAATTTAGGTGCTCACGCGCTGTTAAGATATTAAAGAGTATACATTTCCCAAACCAAAATATGATGTTAAAGAAGGCACTGCTAATCATTACCCAACTCAAAACTGCAGCCAGTATAACTGAAGGAAATTGAAAGCTCTTCTAATAATCATAGACTGATTACCATATGATTTACAGCTGGAAGCAGGAACTGGTTGTTCAAAACATGGATTTCCAAACTGCTACACACTTTACACATGCAAATGCATGTATAAAGCTGGAAGGCATGCTGTAATGACTGAGCAACTGAACACAACATGTTTTTATAATCATGACATGAAACAATGCTGGAATGGAGAACGGTTCGCTTTCCAAAACCCTCCAAAATAAATTGATTCATTCCTCCCTACCAAAAAAAAAGAAAAAAAAAAGGTAGCTAATCTAATCTGTCCTAATGTAACTTTCCATGTTAACTGCTGTGCCCCTGGTAAACTGGCTCAGGAGCTCCCAAGCGTGCCGTCCGCAGGTCCTCTTCAGTCTTATTGCCAGCTGCGACATTATACACTTTCATTAAAAATACTGAATGGCAAGGTGCTCCCAGCTCACCTGCAGGGCTCTTGACGCAAATCATCTTTTTTAGAAAGGAAGTGAAAATGTTCTTGACTCCAAAAATTCAGCTGTAGCTGGATGTCAGAAAAAGCAAAAACTGCCACAGCAGGCAAGAATGTCTCTACAACCAGACACAGAGAGAAGAGCTGTGAAGATAATCAGACAATTAAGTTCTCTGCTGGCTTCCTCAGAACATAGAGTCAGCACTCCGTGAACACGCCTTTTTTGAAAAAAAACAAAACATTAGGTGCTGAGGTGGTGTTGTCTCAGCAGGGAGTCTGTTTTGCTGCCGGATGAACTGATGCAGTTTATCCCATGTGAGCCTGCAAGCGGATGTATTGATTTTGCACGATGAGAGAGTGGTGGTAGCAGCAGAGAATACAGACCTATGGGCTACAGAAGCTGTGTCTGTGAGTTTGACACCCATGCTTTTTACATCTTGCTTGATGGCTGCAGTTTTACGTAAGCAGCGAGAAAGAAAGAAAAACCGCATTCATTAACCATTATACTCAGTAGCCTTGGAAACTTAGACCTTATGTTTAATAGATCAGATGGATTTGCTGTTATGATTCACTTTACTTTGTTTGACTTATTCTAAAATCAGCCACAAGATTAAAACAACTGAAAGGGGGCTTGAGTAACACTGAAATCATCTGCTCGTAAAGCCTGGGTTCTGGCATTCATCCTGCAAAAAACAGTCCAAGAACTTAATAAATAGCCCAAGGCATTGTCCCTACTTCCAACCTCCCCAGATTCCAATCAGAAAGATGTGCTGGAACAAGCCCAATAAACCTGACTCAAACCTGTGATCACCAAGGCCCAAAGGATCTGCTGCCAAAGTTGCCAGAAAACCCACAACCCACCCCCAAAAGTCCCACATCTATGTGTCGAAAGGTCAGAGCTGTTTTGGCGGCAAAAGGGGAACCTACACATTAGTCAACACGGTGTACACGCAAATCATTTGTTATCATTCACTCACGCAGGCTGCTGTGTTTATTGTGTTATGGACACTGGGTGTCAAAGGTCAGAGATGTGATAACCTGGAACTGATGATAAACCATTACTTCCTTTGGCATGTCTTGCTATTAAAGTATACAGTCTGTCAACCATCTATTGGCTAGGAAACAACATGTTTAAATGTAAGCTAAAGGTCAGAGCCAAGATTCACAGACCCAGAAGTCAGAGAACTACAGTGTGACCAGTAAAAAAGCAAGATCATTAAGATGTCGGATGACCGCTCAGATACAGTAACTTCATAAACTGTGGCAGTGTAGTTGAAAGACTGTTTCTACTCATAAGAATGACAGTTTATAACAGTCCTATACGGTTTTTGAAACTGTTGCAGCTTAACAGAGAAACAAAAGAGCCTAGAATTAATGTTATTGGGTTTACAGCCTGGTCTTGGCATAATGAGCATGCACACACTAGCAAAACTGCAGTAGACATATACAGAGAGGTAGCAGCAGTGAAAAAAAGACAGTGAAAGCTGGAGTAATTGAATGTAGCAACGATTTTATTGCCACTGCATTATTTACAAGAACTAATGGTGCAAAGACATAATGTTGCAAAGACATAGTGGGCGAGAAAGAACTGAGACTATTTCTGAAGTCCAACGCGGCTGGCTTTCGAGAGGCTTGGAGTGAATTAATTACTTAGTAAATTGAAAAAACTCAGTCATATGCCTCCAGACGGACTCTGCTTTGCCCTTATATCCAACCTGCACAGTAATGGGTAGCTGAAAAAATAGAAATGTATCTTGCAATCACAGTGAAGCAGAGGAGGCTGTAAGACGAAGAGACCGAGACGTAGTGTTAATGAGTGGATACAGGAAGACCCTTGACACTCTCCAAATTATTTCCATTATGGAGCAATAAAATTAAACAGCATGGAGGACTGCCTTGTGGAATAGGTATTCCAGTTTCATCTCTACAGATGATGAATTCTCCCAGATGGAGAGATGCAGGGAAGAGGCAGAGATCACTTGAGTCTAAGATACTGCATAGGCTGAACAGATTAAGACTGTTCTGACGAAAGATGACCGAGTTTCCCATGTTTCATTGGGTTATCTGTTTAGTCTTCTAACAATAAACCTGACAGGTAGAGATGCCTTGTCTCATCTGTATTTTAAGGACTCAGTCAGACAGGCCTAGAGACTGATTGGTGATCCCCTGGCAACCTCTTTCACGTTGAAGGCCAAGGTTCTCTGGTCATGGTTCATATTGCACACTTCACAGTTTCACTGCTGCTCAGCAAGCAGTTTGTGAGTGTTTGCAGACAAGCAGGTGACCGTAGCAACCAGCTAGTGATCAAAGCAATTGAAACAAGGTCTCACGCTAGCGGCTCCCAGCAAATGCCAGCAACCTCCAGAAGCCACTTGCCTACCAGTGTGGAAATACACACTTTTCCTTAGTGAGTGAATGAAGATTTATCAATTAATTTCACAGCTGCCAGCGACCTTCAGCAACCATTCACAAACTGTGGATTACACATTTTTCCCTATCAACTGGTGATTGCCAGATGGTCGCTGACCAGTGTCTAGGCCAGTGCTCTCAGGAACTGGGCCTAAGGAACCCAGTACCTGAGAGGGGACCAATACTAAAGGGCTGGTACTTTATTCAAAAATTACTGGGAGAACAACTGCATTATCAAAAAAACAAAAAAACAAAACAAAACAAAACCCAAAGCATCTAACAAGCAAGCTGCCCATGTGTTTATTTGGCTTTTACATATGGCAAAAACATAAATAATAGTTATGGATAAGTTCAGGCTGCAAAAAAAGTCCACGTGTAATTACAAAAAAGGTTCATTTAAGCTTAGATTTGGCTAGATTAGATTTCTGAAGGTATCAGCACTATAACAACCTAAAGGAAGGTGGTACCTCTTACTCTAATTACAGAGCTCATAATTGCTGTCCATGCCTTCAGTTTGCTTAGTGCTCTAAATACAGGTCACATTGCTCATTTACAGCTGGAGAGTCAGCCTGGAGATAAGGGAGCAAGTAAGATGACAGCTCTGACAAATATGCTGACGATTTCGCTTTTACCGGGGCAGGCCAAGGATGTGACCCTGTTTTTTTATGTGCATTATGGAATAGAGGCTCCAAGTGTATACAGGAAGAATAAAGAAAGATTAAAACTGCCTGGTCATTAAAGTTCTACTCTGCTGTGTCATGAATGTAACTACTGTATATCAGGTAATTTGGTGGATGAGCATGCTGGTAGAAATGACACATTCATCAGTGGCTGCTTCACGGCAACCCAGAAGAATGCGCCACCCAACTTTCCTGGAAATCATTGGATGGATCAACAAAACATGGGCTTCAGCGACAACCGAAACCATCCTGTCGAGATTCAGAAAGGCCGGAATCATTGGAACTGCAACTGATGACGAGTCTGACAAAAGTGACACAGAAGGGGAAGCAGCGATTCGTCTACCTACGGAGTGTGCGGAGTTTTTTAGAAGTGACACCGAGGATGAAAAAATTCAATGGATTGATGTTTTGGTTAACTTGTTAGCATGTTCTTTATGCTATGGTTATCTGAAATACTGTTAATGTTACGTTAACATACCAGACACGTACTCAGTTCATTGTGCGTCATGTAGCTGAATGTGTTCAAGATGGAATGTCTGCTCTGGGTCTCGGATTTGATCAAATAAATCCTCCCCCAAAATGCGACTTATAGTCCAGTGCGACTTATATATGTTTTTTTCTTCTTTATTATGCATTTTTTGGCAGGTGCGACTTATA